>BMAU01014628.1:15000-21282 GCA_019973935.1 Trichonephila clavipes | reverse complement strand
ATTGTTTCATTTTATTATAATTTAACCCTCTAACCGGATAGCACGGAAAATTCCGTCAGTGTAAAGATGCTTCGAAAATGGACTGCACGGATTTTTCTGCCTTCAAGTAACGTTTTCAAAAGCGGATTAGCCGCACTTTTCTGAAATCCTTTCCCCCTTTTAAGGTTTAACATCTTGAAAGATAATGAGGGACGGAGGAAGCAACACAGCAGGAGTTTTTATGGCTCGCAGGGAACCCCGTGTTTTTGACCCCCAATCGTAAAAAATCGGGGAGAAATTTCTTTACAACCCAAGAAGTGTGTGTTTCTTTGCTAGCTTGTATTTTAAAAGTTTCCAAAAGTCCCAACGTATAAGTAAAATATGTTACAATTCCCTTTTGGTTTCATATTAATTTCAAACTGTAACAAGTTGGGGCGTGTCAAGGCAATCTGCTATTTTATATAGTTAGACAAATTATCTTTTAAGTATATTCTCTTTCGCTTCATTTTTCGTATTCAAAGCTTTCAGTTTTGAAACATGATTATTTTATTATAAGATACCGAAAAAATTAATAAAACATCAAACTCTTTAAAATTTGGGAACCTTTTCAATTTTCCAACCACTAAAAAATGAATAAATTTAAACTTCATCAAATCATTTGAAACATTTTCTTACACTTTGATAAAAATAATAACGAAAAAAACTAATTAAGATTTATTCGTTTTTTTTTTAGATTTCAAAGCCTAAGTGTTCAGGGAAGTTTAAGTACAGTGCCTGGTTATATATTGTTAAAATACACCGAATTATATTTGAATTTTAAGTGCTTGCACTTCAGTTTACATCAAAGACAACATGAATGAAGATTTTCACACATTTTTTTTTTATAACTTGAATGTTTGAATAAATGGTAATCAAAAATATACGGAAACATTTACAGTAGACATTTATGCATATATAATAAACATAAAAACTAATTTTAAATTCGAGCTATTCAAAAACATTCCAATTATATGTTCAAAAATATCTATTTATACAAAATACCTCAACATTTATCTTTTTTAAAGGCTAACTGAATAAGTAATTAAAAATCTGGATATGTTTTGAAATCTCGACCTTATAAAGCTAGAAATTTTATGTTAGAAATTCCATTTGAAATTTCGAAAAAAAAAGGCATCGCGTAGTTAAAAATTATTTACCATAAGTTTTAGCAATTGTTTGAGTATAATAAAAATTTCAAATTTTTATTATATAGCTTCTTTGTATCTTTTTATATATTTCGGCCGCGGTAGCCGAGTGGTATAGGTATCGGAACGTGGCTTGCTTTGTCACGAGTTCGAGCCCAGTACCACTAAAGACCCGCCGTGTAGGGCAGCGTGATGCACGTTAAATCTGTCGAGAAGCTGAAACGTCCCTCCCGTTGGTGTGGTGGGGTAGTTAGGAGAGGGGTGCCAGCTCAGGTGTCGTCCACGTCACTTGATCATGGTTCAAATTACGTGGTCCGTCGCCAAAAAGCCCTCGTGTAGCTGAACAGTGCGACGTTAATATTCAATCATTCATTTAATATATTTCGAAGATTTCATACAATTCGGTTGAAAACCGCATGCTAAAAACAAAAAAATATACTAAAAAAATTGATGAATATACAATTACAATAAATTCTTACATAGAGAAGCAAAACTGAGAAGCTAAAGCGTAGGAATAAAATTTTGAGTATATCTGAAGTAGTTTTCGAAATATTTATTTTAAAGTTTAGAAAATTTGTGTGCGTTATGTTATACTTGATATCAATTAAATGGTTAAAATAATGTGTGTGTGTGTTAATATTAGTCATGTAATCGTTTGATGAAACATTCATATAGTAATAAAAATTATCATGGTCATTGATGCGAATGTCAAGAATTTTATGTAATTTTAAATTCAGACATTAAGATATTGATGTAGAAAATATAAAACGACCATCTAAAATACATGAAAAATGCAGTCTGCTATAAAATGATCTTGACAAACAAAATCCGGCATTTTCGCTTACTATGGCAGAGCCGGCTTAGTCAGGGGCGATCTGGTAAAACAGAGAGAGAACCGCGGTTTGATGGATGCCGCTCTAGCTTTTAAAGCTCCCAGGAAAAATTATATATATATATAAATTACAAATGCAAAAATAAATCTTGTAATTTTCCATACATTTTTGTATAACAACGAATTGTGGAATTGGCTTCAATACATTGTTGTGTTTGACAATATCTAAGGTAACCAACCCTACTTTAGATAGATTTGTACTACTTTTTCGTAACCGTATTCCTTTTAAAATTAATTCGTGCAGCCGAAATACACCTTTTGTACCCTTAAAAATTTATGTTAACTATAACGGTTAATTTTAATTTATGCAACTTGTGAAATGTTCATAATTAACCATTTCTGTCTAAACAGTTTACATGAAAAAAGTTTGGACTCCTTCATTCATTAGGGATTTATATAAGATTCTAACATTAAATTTTTTATTTTCACCGAATAGTATTGAGTGAAAGTGTATAGTGCTTCCACAACACAGGTCTGGGGTTCTATTAACGGGCTGCGCATTGTCGACTCTGCCTTTCATCCCCGCTACATTGGGTCGATAAATGAGTACCAAGCTTGCTTCGGGTCTTAAACACTGAAGGTCTCTCTTCAGACAGACCACCAAATCGGGACATCTGTTCATGCACCTCAGCGTCCAATGGTCACGTGTATTATGATGGTCACAGTAGTTCCTGGCCCTCATGGATTGTTGTGCTTCTGAGTTTGAGTCTTAAGTTTTAGGATTACCTCACTTTTTGGGGATACCCCTTAGATAAACATGTATTTCCACTCATTTGCAATTAAACATTTTTTTTCAATTACGTTTATTTCAGAAGGAAGTTTGATTTTTCAAATGTATTTGCTTAATAACATGTATATTTGTGTATTATATTAAAAATTTGATCAGTCCAAAATTACATGTTTTTAGCTCCTCTAAAAGCTTTTAGGATTTTACAACTGATCTTACAATCCATATACGTTTTTATAGTAGTATATTTAAAAATGATAAGGACATTTTTACGACTGTGTGAGCTGTTATGCCTCGTTTATAAATATAAAAAAAATTGCATTCAGCTACAGTTTTTAAAATGTACAGAAATAAAGTGGAGCAACAGGATACTTACATATTATGAATATTTTTGACTGCAGTAAGATATATTTATATGTCAGTTTCTTTACAATTTTGAATAGAAGTTGTGTAAGCCATTTTTGCGAATAGTTTGATATTGAGTATAAACCCATAGGCTGTTTAATATTGTAAAGTGTTTTACTTTGATACCAGCACACATTAAAATAAGGCTCATTTGCAGTTATATGATCAGCTTCAGTGATATTTAAATTTTCAAAAATAGTCTACACGTACGAAAACATTCTTTCACAACCGCACACCACATCTCATACTATATCTTCCCTACAGCAGGAAATATTTGTGTATACTGAAAAATTTAATACAGGATACATTTCCAAGTGTTAAATTTGTTTTTAAAATTTGGTATGAATACATTGTGAAACTGTCGGTTAACTTCACTGAACAAAATTGTTTTAAGTGTACTGTTTTGAAAGACAAAATTAATTAGGGAGAACTTTTCTCACAATAGAATTTGTAATGACTGAATTGTGTGAAAATGTAGTTGTCGATGTGTGACATTTTTCCTTGTAATAAAAGAAACAGAAAGATAAGAAATTTAACTTGAGTAGAAAATGGTTAGAAGTACTGTCATGCGCATTTGAAGAAGTATATCCCCCATTAAAATTAAAAATTATTGACTGAATGTGTGTTATGTCCATCACAAATGCCGATGTAGAAAAGGAATTTTTATTTAATACAAGAAGTTCGAAAAAGAGAACACTAGGAAAGAAAATTTAAATTTTTCCGAAAAATATTCAGTTAACATAAAAATATCTTTTATATGATTTTAATTAAAATAAATTAAAAGTATTGAAATCCTTTTTATGCTATTTTTAAATTAAAAGTATAACTGAATAGAGAAAGATCGGTTTTATTTCATAAATATAATCATTGTATGTAATATTTATTGTGTTATTGTTTAAAAATGAGACAGGGCCTTTGCTCTTTTTTACCTCATTACTTTTTTAAAAAACAGGAAAGTGAGCGCGTTTTCTAACTCTCATATTCAAAAATGAATACAGGATGCTTTTTCTGGTTCAAATCGCAATACCAAAAATATATATATATATATATTTTTTTAATTTTTAAAATGACAGAAAAATAAATTTTCTTTGAAGAAAAAAATATAATTATTTTTGAACTTCTAACATACTATTTATTTCATTTGTTCCTCTTTTTTTTTTACCTTTCATTTCGTTTTTAATTTTTACTGTGACTGAACATATAGGAGAAAGAAACACCGTATCTTTTCAAAGAGGATTGATCAAGAGAGGATATCTACGCTTTCAAAGAAGATTGCCCAAGGCAACTTAACAGCTAGCTGTAAACGATTGATCTCTTGGTTCTTACTTTTCAAAGCGACCGAACTGGGTCGTAAAATTTTCCCCGTTCGACCTCCCAAGTTCTAAAAGGGGGAAACGAAAAAGTCTGTTGCATTTTTGAAGGGAATCGCAAAATAAGAGTTAAACGCTTTCGGAATAACTTTTCAGGAGGAAGGTGTCCAGTTAGAGAGTTAATAAATATATATAAAATATATATATATATATATATGTATATATATATATAAATATATATATATATATATTTATATATATAAATATATATATATATATATAAATATATATAAATATATATATATATATATATATATATATATATATATATATATATTTATATATATATATATATATTTATATATATTTATATATATATATATATTTATATATATATATATATATATATATATATATATATATTTATATATATATATATATATATATATATATATATATATTTATATATATATATATATTTTATATATATTTATATATATATATATATTTTATATATATATATATATATTTATATATATATATATATTTATATATATATATATATATATATATATATATATATATAATCCAATATAAGAATTTTTTAATATATAATCATATACATATACATACACATATATATAAAAATTTATACACACATATACATATACATATAAACAAAAATATAAAAATAATCATATAGTTATAAACCTAAGATAACTAAAAGTAGGAAGTAGGCACACAGTATAAAGACAAATTCCTGGCCTTAGGAACCAGGATTGCAGGTTTAAACAAGTTTTGCGGCGCCAACCTCACCTGTAATTTGTCATACTATGTACCAAGAGAAAAAGAAAGAGTTCTATACGTAAAATTTAAATATTAAGTCATTAAACAAGAATATGAACATAAACATAACCTACTAAAACGGGATTTGTAACGATGGCCGAGAGTGCATTATCGTGTTCCCGCCAAATAGGGAGAGTAGAACCGCATAAAGTTACTTGCGATACGATATAAGAAACGATTAATTGCGATACGATATACGATAATAAGAAATATATATATATACTTTTAAAAAATCAAAAATAAAAATAAAAATCATAAAATTAGCGTAAATTATAAAAGAAACTCTGAAAAATATATATTAAAGATTTAAAAAAAAAAAAAAAAAAAAAAAAAAAAAAAAAGCAAGCATGTGGCGCCATCTGTTTAATAATTGTAGGATAAATTAGATATTGTCTAAATTTAAAAAAATTACAAAACATAATAACAGTAAATAATTACATTAATACAAATTGTATCATAAAAAAATCATTAGAAATATAGTTACAAAAAAATTAGCAGGGTATCCATGTTCAATACAGTGATTAAAAAAAATTTTTAAGATTTAAAAAATATTAGCTTTATCGCTAACTAATACTTTATTGCGATAAATATAGTTAAAAATAATATTTCTATATATAGATATTGATAAATTAGAATTCCAGTAAGGCACTTTGATGATATTAAAATTAAAGGCATCTCTTTTATCATAAATATTAGTATGTAGTTTCAAATCCTTAATATACAGAAATACATCTAGGTAATTTGTTTTGATTGGATTATTATTAATTTTAACTAAGTTCAAGTAGGACGGATAAAAATTAATAATAGGATTTAAATATCATTTTTACCAAAAATAATTAAATCATCAATATATCTAAAAATGTAGTAGTCATTATTAATAACATAACTATATTCATAAAAATGTAAATAAAGATTAGCCAAACTATTACTAGCTGGGCC
>BMAU01014628.1:7500-10000 GCA_019973935.1 Trichonephila clavipes | reverse complement strand
TTAATAGTCAACATATGTCAGCATTAACTTGCAAGCACCATCTTCAAAGCAGCGATACTTACCATATGTTTTTCACGTGTTATTCACGTGAAACCACCACCATGGCGTGCTTTTTCCTCCCTGCTCACAGTCAGAACAGATGTACAAATGAATGAATAAAGGTCGTCTTTTCATTTTTCTAACTTTTAATCTGATCCGTCCTTTTTTCTAACTTTTAATCTGATTCTGTCTCCAAAATCATGACAGAATTAAAGCCGGCAGGATCTTATTTGCCACTAAATTTCAAATCTTAACGTAAAAAAATAATCTTTTTATAAAATAATTTTAATATAAAAACTAAAGCCAGCGACCATAATAACTGATATGAAGAATTTGACGGAACACCGAATGCACCATATGCCAATATGCTGAAGACGTCGGATTTCCAGAATAAAAATGGTACGGAAAAAGAAAACGCGCTAGTGATCCATGGAAGAACATCGCTCTTAACCCCCGAGAAGAATGCAGTGTTTACCGCCGAACGTTATTTCTACCGTTGCTGAAGAGACCAGCAAGTTTGCCTTGAAAGAACCAACTTTCGAATGACGAAAAAGAAACAAAACAAAAAGAGAAGCATAAATTCCCCAACTCAGTGATGAAAGGCGTCCAATCCCTTCCGCCAGAATAATAATAATAATAAGATATGTTCTTCTTCGAATGGCATTGCGATTTAGTTCCAGTGATACAATGATGGAAGGACCAACACTACCAGAAAAAATCTTCTTCGCCGGAAAGTCTGCACGGTAATACTTTGAAATAGTGAAGTATCAACATGGAAAAATAAATAAATAAATAAAATTTTACTAGTGAAATAAAGTGACAACAACATCTGGATTGCCGTTCACCAAGTGGTTCTGACGCTGCAAAGTGGAGGTCAGTTAGATTATATATTTCCAATTGTAGTAACACTGAAGTAACTGAGTTTTGTTGAACAGAACTTTGCGAAAAAAATAATATTTATGGTATTTAATTTTTATAATATAGTTGTGTTAAATGAGATATTCTTCATATTTTAATTGAGAAAACAAAAGTTTATAGATTTTGTCATACAAAATTTTGAGAAATTTTAATATACTTCTCATAATTTTATCTTAAGATGTCGAATGAGTTAAAGAGTTATGATAGAAAAATTGGTGTTTTTAAAGTGAAAGATATAAATTATGTTCTTAGAAAAATGACTAATGAACTAATACTAGATATATTGATTTTTATAAGAAACAAAAGTGAAGTCATGTTGTATTCTTTTTCTCCACTGAATTTTATTGTTTTGTTAATTATTTTTTTCAGCGTAATCTTATTGCATGTCATTTAATTTTTTTAATTTTTTTTTTTTTTGTTTTGAAATTGTGTGTTTTGATATACTGGCCATATATCAGGATTCACTATTTCTCGAAATTTTCCTTATCTAAAAAAATTAATTTTAATAACTTGAAGTTTAATTTTGGATATTATACAGTGGTTAAGCGAGAATACAATCATTATCAATTTGTATATGTCTCGAAATATTAAGAGGACAAACTTGTTTAGTTTGATATGTACACCTCTCATTGTTTTCTTATCAGCATCCCTGAACATCTGTGAGTTGATGACGGTAGATTTCTCAGAGAGATGTGTTCAAATTAAAGTAAGGTGATACAGTTTATATTAGTGAATGTGTGATGTAAGAGAAAATCAAAATTTTTGTCTATGAAACGAATTTTTAGAAGGTTACGGAAAGATTCAAAATATTGTATGCGATATTGTTAAGTTACAGTGAATATTGAGAAATTTTCATAAAAATGTTTTTATTGAAGTGAGTCCAGACTTTTTCCGACTCAAAAAGCCTGAATAAAAAAATGCTCTTATATTCTTTGTATTCTTTTATTCCTATATTCTTTATAATTTTTATGTTTTATAACGCATATGAAATAAAAATATTGTTTATTGTGTTGAATAGTGCATATAAGTTGTGTGTTATACACCGTTTTCATATTATTAATAATTTCATTTTATTAGTGTCTATATTTTTTTATCTTTTTTTAAAAATGTATTTCATATATGCAAAATGTGTGTAACAATATAAAAATATTACTACGATGGCGCCAGAGTAGATTTTTATACAAAATTATTATTTTAACATTTGTATGATTTCATGTATTTTTATATTTTTTTACTATCTTATTGTTTGATATATTATTTTCCAACATAATTTTTTAAAATATCTACCAGCTATAATACGAATCTATTATTATGAAGGAATAGGAGGAAACGCGTGAGCTCTTATTCTAGATGTCGAATAGATTTGAACAAGCTAATCTTCATTTATATGTATAGAAAGTCATGTTTATCAATTAATATGTTGGACGTGTCCTTACTGTGTTTGTTGTTATAGTTTCTCGTTTATTGTATTGCTTTTTGATTTTAGAATTACTATTGCTTAAAAATTTCTACTCTGTTTAATATGTCTTTCTAAATAACTATG
>BMAU01014628.1:0-2500 GCA_019973935.1 Trichonephila clavipes | reverse complement strand
TTCATTTTATTACATACTTAATTTTTTGAAGCTAAACTTTTCAAACTAACATACTTATATATATGTCAAGAATGCCTTGTGAATAACTTGCATCTGCAATAATGGAAACAAATTAAGATTACTTAAAATTAACACACTTCTAGCTTTTACCGCATTACATTTTCAAAAATAAGGCAGGACAAAGCATACAATCTTATAAATATACCCAGCTGTATATTTAAACATTAACAGATAATTAATGATATTGATATTTCACAAATCTTTTCAGATAGAATACATTATAGTAGTTTATACAGTGATTTCTCTTTAGTCAGACCAGATTGTCGAGTCGTGGGTTCGAGTCTGACACGCCACTTAAGATTCGTCGTAAGAGGGACTGTTGCGCGTTAATTTTCTTGGGGCTCAACTCCTCCAGTTGGCGTGGTGTGAAAATATAGAGAACGGGCTACCAACTCAGATGTCATCCTCGTCACTTGATCATGGTCAAAATGTTACTTTCCAGCATCGATTAAGAGATTAATGCTCTGTTTTTCAAGCCGAACTCTCTGCATTAATCTTGCCGTAAATTTGATTCAGACTCTCTCACTTCAGGATGGAACACTTAGCTTTTTCTCATCTCCACTGACTCACTCTCTTCACTCCATTGTTTATCTCCAGCGTAAACTCTACAGAAAACTTGTTGTAGAGGTTCAGTCTATTCTGTACTACATAGACTGTGACATCCACTTTCTTATGTTCGGGGCCATAGCGAAAATCTCGGCAATGATAGAGCGGATCAGTTGGCCAATGAGGCAACTTGCCAAGATATGAACATTTTGATGTCTGTGCCATTGTCCCATTGGGAAGCATTTAGCTTGGGAAAGAACTGTTTCTTCCTTAAACACCAGATTCTTGGCCTCGCCTAAAGCTTTGTAGACTAAAAGGTTTTTCCGACCATTTATCAATGGGGCTTAAATGTAAGAATTTTGTTACTGATTTAAAGTTATCCACATTCTAACAGGACATGGTGGGCATTTTAATAGCTATTTATATAGATTTAATTTAATTGGTAGTGATATTTGTTGTTATGGTCAGGATGCTGAAACTGTGGAACATGTATTGTTGTATTATAAACTTATTTCTGTAAAAGAGAAAATTTTAGAAAAGGAGCTGAAACGTTTAGGTATTTCCTGGCCACCTGTTTTTGTCTTTGTTGGTCAAATGTACTGAGAGCCTAAATGTCTTAGAAAATTTGTCTACTGTATAAGAGTTTTTAAAGGATTTTATTGGTACCTCCCTTATTTATATTTGTGTATTTCCACTCTTCATTTTTTATTTATGTTTTTGTCTTAAATGTTTTTTTCTTTTTTCCCCTCAAATTTGTTTTGATATAATTGTGTTACCACTGAAGTCTGTAAGCCTCATGTTATGCAATGCGGGGCATGAGGAGTTTTGCAAATAAATAAAAAAATAGCTCGTATCTCACAATATAGTTTTCTTAAAGTTCTGTTTAAAAATTTCAAAATATTCCATGAATACTTTCTTTTCATTAATACAGGGAAGGGAATAGCCCATTTAACATTACGGTATAGGAGAAAAACGCGAAAACATTTTATACCACAAAAATGAATCAACTCTGTTAAAAAGGGAAGTATGATAAAAATGCTTCTTTCAGGAAGGATAGTGAAGCCAGAATATAATTTTCATTTCTTTTATATCTGAAAATGTTCCAAATTCCGGTTCTATTCTTTAACATTAACCGAAAACAGCCTTAACAAAACGCCGCTAGCATTTCATACTAGAACCTAACAGCACGAGGGCTACAGAATGAAGGGAGTCGCGGTAGCCAGTGGTATGAGTATCGGATCGTGGCAGCACGGTCACGAGGTTCGATCCCAGTACCACTAAAGAGACCCGCCATGTGGGGCAGCGATGCACGTTAAATCTGTCGAGAGCTGAAACGTCCTCCGGTGGTGTGGTGTGGTAGTTGGGAGAGGGGGGTGCCAGCTCAGGTGTGATCACGTCCTTGACCATGTGGTTCAAAATTGCGTGGTCCGTCGCCAAAAGCCCTCGTGTAGCTGAACAGTGTGACGTTAATATTCAATCAATCAATCCAATCACTGAAAGAAAGTTTTAGTAGGTTCAATTAAGCCAACGAGATGAACTGGCAATTTTCAAAAGAGGCCAAAAATGTAGAAAGCTTCAACCCATCTAGTTTGGAATAAAGACTTGGGAAGTACTTACCCAACAAAATCAAGGTTAGCATCCGACGCCCAGGAGTTGCGCACCCATATCAGTATCCGGAACATATGTCCCCCTTTGCTGGCCCTACTCTGGCGCTACACTGCTTAAGCTTTCGTCCATAAATTTTCGTTTTCTCTTTAAACACTGGTCAAATTTTTATGCTTATTGAAATAAGTATTATTTTTATTTTTGTAAACATACTCATGGCGTATAAACACATTATATTTCTTCTTCTTTTTTTTTTTTTTAATTTTTAGATTAACTGTAACTTTTCACT
>BMAU01014621.1:0-17762 GCA_019973935.1 Trichonephila clavipes | reverse complement strand
TAGTGTAATAAATATCTCAAGAAAGTAATAGTTCTTAGTCATTTCAGCTAATTAACAAAAACTAGAGATCGTTAACTTGCTCGAAGTTGAAAATCAAGGATACTGAAGAAGTATGTGTGAGAAGTTTTCTCGATTAAATGTATCCGACGAACTTGTTCAACTTAAACACAATATTATAATTGAATTTTCAACATTTTCGATTTTCAGTCTTATTTTAGTAGAGTGAATGTAATTACACTTTTTCAGTAAGTTATAAATACAAATATAAATAGTTATAACACTTCAAATCTTTTAAAATTTTAAGGCTTGATACATAAAGACTTAAAATTACTTTAAAACTTAAATTTTCTTATAATTTTATGTAAAAGAGGGTTTACACAAAAATAAAACTCTACAGATAATATTGAATTTATCAGAATTGAGTACGTTTGAGTGTATAGTAATTTACTTTCAGGCATGATTTATTTTGGCTGTAAACACTTATAATTTATCAGAGACGGTAGTATAAGGTGCCAATTGATTCTGTATGAAAAGTTTACTAAAGACGTACTGAAATCCGGTGTATAACGCGTCTTTAGGAAAAAAGAATCATTATAAAATTTACGGGTGCGGTATAAAACAGAGAGTTTAAAAAAAATAGATGACCATAGAAAAAGTTTTGAACTTCTACGTAAATCGAGATGCCGTTTATTTAAAAGAAATAGCATTCTTTACGAAAACTTAAATGGTTGTGGCTTTTTAGAAGTATACTATTTTTCTAAAACTTTGGTAACACCTCGAATAAATAACTTCAAAATATAAGAGCTTTGAACACGTACACATTTTAGCTTTTTAAGCTTTATTCTAATAAAGGGGGCTGTTATACGGCCAATATACCTAAAAAATTTCTTGAAAGTATAGGTGTGCGTTATGCGCCGAATGTTATGGTGTTTTCATACTCATGGATTTACTATTGCATTTATTAAGGGGACACAGTACGAATCAGTGACAAATTTCAATCAAAAATTCAGATAAATTGTTTACCCTAAATATTGTAATTTAATTAATAATCTCAATTTCCAAAAATTCTAAAGTTTAAGTTAAAAACAATTGTAGTTATGATAACTTTTAAGTTCTTTTTCTTACTCACATCCTAATGGCAAATTAAAAATTTTAAAATCGATTTATCTTAGAAATTAAAAAGTAACTTATTTATCTTCATTTTAAATGCAAGGCTGTTTTACTACTGTGTCAAATACTTCGATTTTTAAACTGTACCTTTAATAGATCTATAAAAAAGTTTTAAAATTTAAACAATATTTATTTTTTAAAAACTAGTTAAATGTGTATATATTATTTTCAAGGAATTTTCACTTCAGTAAAATATATATTTGCATACCAATCATATATTGTTAAACCCACACCAACAATTGCTACATATTGGTCCGACACTGTAAATCAAATTTAATGTGCATGTCAATTACAGTAGGAGGAGCAGCATTTTAAAAATTTCATAAATTCTTTAAAACTTTCTTAAAAAAATTAAAGGTTAGTATTTCGTATTTGAGCATCAAAAAATTGTTTTACAATTTATATACATTGCCATACAATTAAAAAAAAAATTGTAAAAACCATTAAATCAAAGATTTTTGTACAAAGTTGTTGTACAAAAATTTAGTACTCATGTCCCCTGAACTGTATTCTTATAGCATGACAAAAAGGCTTTTACTTAAGTGAATACAATATCATAAAATCCCGTGTACAACGCGCACTTTCAACACCAAAAAAAAATGAGATATAATTTATAGGTGCCGTTATGTGCCGAAAACTTGCATAAAATGATAATTTTAGAAGTAAATAAAGATATGAGCATAAAAAATTAGACTTCTACATATATTAAATAGTATTTATTTAAAAAAGAATGCCATACACTTATCAACTTAAAGGGCTGTTTTTCTAGAATTATAATATTTTTCAAAAAAAAGCCTCGAAAATACCCTTCCCTGAATAAATGATTTTTGAAACACAACGGCATTACGTACATTTATTTCAGGTTTCATCGTAAGAGAAAGGGTGTGCGCTTTTTATACGGCGAATATACCTAATTAAAAAAAATACAGTCTGAAAGTATAGGAGCGCGTTATACACCTGATTTTACAGTACTTTAGTCATATAAATATGAGAAGGTGCGGGAGCTGCTAATATAACAAAAGTACCCCTACAATGCAAATTCGATTTATCGATAATAGTATTCATATTTAAAACAAATTTTAAATTGATACCTCAATCATTTAGTTTTTTGTGTCCTCTCCCGCTTTTTCCATTACTTAGCGAATGGTGAGAAACTACAAATAATACCGTATGCTTAATTGTTATTTTTGGCTATCTTCACAAACAGTGTAGTATACTAAGAGAGAAGATTGACAAAAACCTACTCCACTACTAATACAGTAAAAAAAAAAGTAAGATCAACCCTGTTAACTTATCATTGAATGCAAACCAAACTCATGTGCAAGAATAATTCAAAAAATTAAACTCAATAAAACTTGAAAAATAGCTGGAATATTCGCAAATCTCTTAAGCAAAACAAGTTGTATGATCCCATCGGGACGTTAATTCCTTTAGACAAATTCTCCTTGGAATGCCGGAAGAGCAGTTAAATATCCATATTGAATTTAAAACCTGAATAAAGGTAGAACATTACACATGTTCCGGGAAGCCCGACTAGAAAGGTTTGCGGGATTTAGTGTCCTGTGCATACATGGTTATAAATGGATTATTTTTATTTAAGACTTACTATTTACAATCAATTTATAACTAATTCAAAAACCTTGAGTAGCATTCTAATCATTTAAATCCAACTAATAAGATAATCCCAAAGTAACTTATCTTTTAATCCGCTAAAAACAATTGCCAACTCTTCCTAAACTGCTATCGCATTTTATCAAATAAAACTATCCTAAATTCTTTCAATGCCTGCGAAAAATATTTTAAAGCTTGAATACTAACCCAAACTGAACGCATCACGATTCATGTTCCGAATTAATCTAACACCGTTTCAGGGGTTTAAATAGAATTTATTATTAAAAAATGGTAATCTCTGCACCTGAAAGCGGTTTTTAGTTTCAATCACAATTACAGAATAGTTTGTTCAGAGGATCAGTTGAAAACTGCGACAGATAGAACTCGTCAACGAGAGTTGTTTTTCTTTGCTAACAAAAGACAGAGGCTAAAGGGTCTTTTGCTAGTCAGCATTGCCATGCGGGATCTATGCGTGGGTATCTACGCATAATCTATAACGCGTTCCGTGGTGTGTCAATCCCTTAAGAACTCGAAAACCGCACGTTCTTCCTCTCCTCTGTTGACTCACCAAAAATGATATTGAGGGAGCTATACTCTTCACAAGTGGCTGCTAGTGTATTAAAATGTAGAAGAAAAAGCTATTTATTGCTTCTTTGACAAATAATTGTACTGATGATTCTAAAGCACTCCATTTTCAGTCAGCTTCGTGTTCTCTCTCTCTCTCCAGCAAAAAAGAAAATATCTTCCTTCTTCAAACTAGAGGTAAATGTGACAGAAAACAAGTTGACTGGTGTAAAACTGACCTAAGATTCAACAAAAATATATTCTCACCTTTTAAAAAATGCGACTGTGGGAACTACGTAACGGCCTCTTTAGAAATCGTTCTGGGAAGCTACAACATTCTGCTTTTGAAAGATGTCTGTGGTTAAGAATAATTTTTAAAATTTTAAATCTATTCTAACAAAATTATATATATATATATATATATATATATATATATATATATATATATATATATATATATATATATGTGTGTGTGTGTGTGTGTGTGTGTGCGTGTGTATTGATCATATTAACAAAATAATGTAATTACGAAAAGCAGATGATTTTTAATGTCATTTTAGTATTTAAAAGCTACTGCATATGAGTGAATAAGGATATTTTCACAAAACTGTGTGATGTACTCCCTTGGAAGTACATCCTCGAAGTATATCAGCGTGAGCGAGGTAAAGTTAACGAAAGAACTAGGATCAAACATTATCTTAATATGAGTTTTATTAAGATATTCAACTTAAACTTTGAACAAAACATAATGATTAATAATTAATGAGAATCTACGATGAGACGCAATACGCAACACACAATATAATTCAGACCAATCTCCAATAATCAGTGATCAGCATCACTCAATCTTCAAATATACTAATAAGTAATCAATCCTACCTTATATTATTCTGTAATAAACTTGTCTTTTATCTACAATGGTATGTAGCTTGACGTTTAATTTCCTGGTTGATCTCAATATGTTTATCCACGACACGTAGAACTTAAATCAGCGAACGACGAACTATAATCATCAACCGCCACAACGCATGTCAGTTGTCTGTTCAAACATTCCTTTACATTGCCATAAACGCATTCTAAAGATACTATATTATCTATATTATTTGCATCTCTTCACTTCGTTTCTTGATTTGGTTAAAAAAGGGTTGCCATTAATTCTGGCCCAAAGAACCCAAAGGACTTGTTAAAGAAAAGACGCGTAAGACGTCACAACTGTTTAGTAATCGTTCTTGCGATAAACAACAACAACAAAAAAAAATATGGAACATAAAGATATATAAAAATATATTTTCTCTGATGAGAGTAAAAAGCTTTTGATAAGCATCATACAACAAGAATTCCCGTATTTATGTATTACATCCCAAACTAGCATTTCAAATCATAGGAATCTCATCTGATATTACAAGCAAACACATTCAATTTTTTCAGTTTTTAACCTTTTTTTTTTCTTCTATTTAATTTTGAAAATTGCATCACTTCAACTCAAAAAAGTCATTTTTGAGTCTCATAGCAATACTTAAGTAAATGAGGAAAAATCAATTATATTGATATTTTTTGTTATTTTATCATTCAATATTTAAAGAAAACTAGAAAATTCCCATTCAACAGTCTGCCCAAGAAATACATCACACTTATCCGACTTTAAGTATATAGAAATCTTCTATTGTTATTTTAAATTTTAAGTAGCACATAATCCCGGAAGAAACTGAAACAGCGTTTAAAGTTGTAATAGTCTCTGGGGACCTCACTTTGAGAACTATAATAATTAGAGACGTAAAAGAACCAGTAGCCATTTTTATAAATAACTTTTTTTTTATTTGAATAACTTTCTCAATTAAAATCGAAGACTTATTAACAAATCCGAATTATAATATTATGAGGTTTTAAATATAATATCTTTTAATTTAACTCAATTAATTAATAATCTAATTAATCAATTCATTAAATAACGATCACGCAGAATTTACCACGATAAGAGATCCCAGAATTATATCCAATAATGTTCTTAATGAACATTTAACTTTAATCTCACTCTTTAAAACTTTAATGAGACTTTAAATATAATTTTATATTTACCACTCGGAATCTCAATTCTTCATGAGAACAAATTATCTTCAACTACAATATTTCAATTCAAATTCACTATAACTCTATGTTTTCAATATCTATCTCCTACTGCTCAAACTTTACTATTTCGTTTGACTTAAATACTGAATCTAATCTGCATAATAAAAAGGAATCCTGTCCGCTTTTTTGGAGTTGATTGGAAATAGGTAGGGAATTAAATTTCCCTAAAAAGTCGGTTCAGAAGGTTAGTGATAATGTTCCGTATAGATTCGTCACAACCCCTCCAAAAGAAAAACGGGATTTATTCGAAGGACTCCAAATGTCCTGAAAATAAATTACGTAAATCCTATCTTTGTCTTACAGTATCGACGATATTAATTTCTAACTGTATATTATCGAAACATCTTCCGTAATGAAAAAGGATAAAATTACGATTTAGAATTAATTGACAAACCTCATAATATTTTACAAGTTTAAATTAATCCCTGCACTCTATCCATTCGGCAGGGGGCGTGGAAAAACCACCTAGTGGTGGCAAAAACCAGCCCCATAGAGTATGATTTATATACTATACAAAAATACAATACAATCTTCTTTGGCACTGGAACAACGAAGACTTCAGGGTCAGCTACCCTGAAAGATTGATATCCCATTTGAGAAGTAGGTAAAAGTATACATGAAGTTATACATTTGTCATATATGAATGTCATACAATAAATATCTGGTTCCTTTGCCTTCTCATTCGAAAAACTTGATGCGCTAGTTAGTGTTAATGGTTAATCCTATCTAACTTCGCCGCGTAATAAGGCACCAGATTTGAAACAAACATACATCGAAACACACATAGCATATAATAATCATTTTTTGTAATAAACAAATAACACAAACAACCAAATGAATTGTCGCATCTTAGCGAAGTCATACATCGAAGTAAACAAATGCAAAATTTACAGATGTTTTCTCCAAAATACAAAAGTAACACAAAAGTCGTTTTTTTTTCTGTTATAGAAAAAAACACACACAATGTAGTGTCCACTTTTGTCAGTCTTCTTAATTTTAGAGTCCGCCCGTGACTTGCTTTAATTGCAAAAATTCTTCATTTGTTCGTACCGCGAAGATAATGAAACAATACAACCTGGATTTTGTCTGTTAAATCCTATGGACTGGATCTCCATTCATCGCTTCCATACTGAGGCTTCTTCTGCGGAATATGCTGCCAGGTATGCCGTTGATTTCGATGTTGTTGAGGTTCTCATGGATTCTGTCTTTTTCTTGTATACGGCTCCGTAGATAGTATGGGCAAGGTCTTCTTGTATTGGTTTGATTCGACCGGATTGTTTTCTCTCCGCTTGTTCGTTGTGTCTTCTCGTTGTCGCTCTGGTTTGACGGGTCTGGTTATCACGTCCACTAACTTCCATTCGGGATCCACTTGTAGTCGTAGCATTCCTGCGATCAGGCAACTTTGATGGACCTGCAATGGACTGTACTCTGGTGAAGAGGTATTAGGTCTTTGAAACTTATTGTTATTGGACGAGAACGAGGAAGGGATCGACCTCTTGACTCCCTGTCTTTGTTCAGGAGCGTGTCTTTTCCGGTCCTGATGATCAGATCCTTGTCGGGATCTTTTCTTACATATCTTTGATCTTTTTATAGCTGGGCCCCTTCGACGCAGTACTATTAATTTTACGTTTATTTCTGGGGATCTCCCGTGTGGTGTTACTCTGCCGTGATCTACATCCCTCACTTTCCTGACTAGAGGTTTTCTTATGCTCTTTAAACTGTCCTTGATGTGATCTATTTGACCCATGACTAACTTCTTGTTCGTCATATAGAGTTTCTATCTGACTATCCGAATTAATTGTGTCTGACTGACGAGGTCGGTACACTCGAACTTGATCAATATTAACAGTTATATTTCTTCCGTTTTTCCAAATAACTAAATTATTTCCTTTTATTTCTAAAACTTTATAGGGACCTTCAAACTTAGGCATAAATTTTCCCACCTGTTTCTTACTCGCAGCACTTAAGAAATGTGTTTGAAGTAAAACTAAAATCGTTCACTTTGATGTGAACATCCCTCCTTCTGAGATTGTAATGTTTTCCCAAGATTTATGCTGTTTTTGCATATTTCGTCTTGCCTTGCCTCATCGAACAATCTTTCGATGTTATTACCAACATATTTCGCATCCTCCTTAATATTTATGAGCTTGCTAAACGAGTTATGATTTTCCTTCCTAAAACACCTCAGCCGGGTTTTTATTTGTCGTCTCATTTACTGCCGTTGCGCAATGCGAAAGCGAACTCGTGTAGAAATTTGGTCCCAGTTTTTTCATGATTTTCTTCAACAAAAGAAGCTATCATTTGAACTAAATTTCTATTCACTCTCTCCGTGAGATTAGACTGTGGTCTGTACGTTACCGTTTCATATGTTTGATGTCCAACCTGTGACTGAGATGTTCAAACACGTCGAAATAAATTGGGGGCCGTTATCACTTATCAAAGAAATCGGAGCTCGTAACGCTATATAGTTATTAAAAAAAGCATTAGCTATTGTCTGGGCTGAAGCTTTATGAAGAGGAATCGCTCACACCACAGTGAAGTGGTCAGTTATAACTAATATGAATTTATATCTCTCGGGTCCGGGATGCGGGGTAGGGGCCTACTAAGTCTAGCGTTACAATTTCATTTGGATATTTCGAAACTATAGGCATTAAACGACCAGCTGGTAGCGCGTTTTTATAATTAAACTTTTGACACCGGTCACAGGTTGAAACATATTCAAATATATATTTTCTCATAAATGGAAAAATAGCGTGTCATGAAGTTTAAGATATGTCTTCCTCTTTCCGAGAGATGTTCTGCTAATGGCAGATCATGAAATTCTTTCATTATATCTTTCGAAGAGAACCAGGAATATAAACTCTTAGCTCTCTAGATTAGAAAAATACTTCGCGTAAAAGAGAGACCATTTATTAACTTGAAGTCCTGGGACCAGCTCTCGCATATCGTCGCATTAACAGAACCGTCATCAGGGTTTTCTAAGTATCGATAAATATGTCCTAATTCAGGATCTTCCCTCTGTTCCTTAATGAATTGTTCATGGGATTTATGCGAGGGGCTCTAAGAGCTGCGCACGAAATTTTGCGATCCTCGGCACACTGTCTACTGGATTTCTTGATAAAGGTCTGCGACCACGTTTTTTGAACACCAGGTCTGTGTTCCCATTCTATGTTAAACTCTGACAATTTCAATGCCCATCGGATCATCCTACTTGATAAATTCTTACCATTGGTTAACTTCGTTAACGCTGCGTGATCTGTAATCACTTTCACAGGTAGGGGTCCAAAATAAGTTTTAAACTTATTTAGAGCCCAAATTACCGCCAAACATTCTCTTTCGGTAACCGTATAATTACGTTCTGCTTTATTAAGGGTTCGAGACGCGAAAGCAATAGGTTTTGATTTTTGCTGAAGCACAGCACCAATTCCGACCCCACTTGCATCAGTGAATAATTTGAACTGTTCAGAAAAATTTGGTAATTGCAAAATTATGCCTCCGTTAGTGTGCGTTTGATCTGATCAAAAGAATCCTGTGCTTCTCCCGACCAGTTAAACTTCGCCCCCTTTTTTCTTTTAATTGGTACAATGGTTCGCATATATCTGCGTATCGCGGAATAAATTTTTGGTACCAACCCGTCATCCTAAAAATTTTGACACTTCTCTATTTTTGGGAGGTTTCATTTCCGTAATTGCCCGAATTTTCTTATTGTCAGTTTCGATTCCTTCTTTACTAATAATCAGGCCTAAATATTTGAGTTTGTCACGAGCGAAGTGACATTTTTCTTTATTTAATGTTAGCCCTGCGTCTCAATAAGGTAAAAACCTGAGTTAAATGATTAAGATGGTCTTTTTGAACGATGGAGATGTAATAATAACATCATCCATATAAACGGACACGAAACGCCCAATAACAGGTTGGAGGATTATATCGATAGCCCTTTGGAAATTAGGCGCCGCCCCAGAAAGACCGAAAGGCATGCGTAGGAATGCAAAAAGTGCCATTGCGAGTGATAAACGCTGTTTTTTTCTATGTCCTTTGGACTAATCGCCAACTGAAAATAGCCACTTCTGAGATCTAGAGTGGACATAACGTTGGTGTGAGGGATATTGGTGAGTAAGTCATCAATAACCGGTAATGGATATCGAGAAGATATTTGGTAATTGCATTTAGTTTCCGATAATCGATCGCGAAACGATACGCCTCGAGAATCTGGAGGAAGGTCATTGTTCTTTCAGTTAATACGACTGGAGATGCATAGGGCGAATTAATAGGACAAATTGTACCATCCCGTAACATCTTATCTATGTGATAATCAATAATGCCTTGTTTGACCCTGTCGTACTTGTATGGTCTCGACATTACCGGTCCTTTATCTCCAGTATCTATCTCATGATATACAACATGCGTTAATCGGTTGATCGGAAAATAACCCTTTAAAATTATTAAATAAGGCTTTTAATTGCCTCTGTTGCTCGTCATTAAGTTTTCGATTCTGTGAGATCAATATCAACGAGTTTCTCCTCTTTAGGCTTTTGTTTGATCAGATGATCGGGAATGATTAAGGATTTCTGATCAAAATCTAATGTTAATCGCGACGCCTTCATAAAATCAATCCCCAGAATGCACTGATACTGCATGTTATCAAGTATATGGAATTCCCAGGGTTTCTGAAATTCCCTGATTCTAATTTGTAATTCGACTCTACCCAAATGACTGCACGGGGCTCCTTGTGTTGTCACGACTCTGTCTTTCGTCTTTTGACGAGGTCGGTATGAAAAATAATTGCGGTATACCTCCTCCGAAATAAAAGATTTCTCCGCTCCCGTGTCCCATAGTGCGGTAATAAAGGTTTCATTTAATAGAATAGGGACATACGGTAATTCGACTGGGGTCATTCTTATAGAGGATACTCTGATAGGCCGATGATCCCAAACTGGAGGATTTTCCGTACCCCGCGATCGATTACCTCCATATTCACATCGATCGCTTAAAAGTTTAAATTTCTACTTCGTTCATTTTGACCTCGAAAATGAACTATTTCTCGACCCACTTTGTCGACCGCCTTGACTGTGGAATGGTTGATCCGATTGTCCACTTTGGCGTCTACCCTCGAATCTGCGATTATTTGTGAAACCTTGGTTTTCGAACCGATTAAATTCTCTTTGTGGTCGGCTATTATTGGCGTATCTCTCATTATTTTCTGTTTTCCCTCAATTTTTCCTGTCTATGCCGGGTATTAAAACGATTGTTTTTTCATGAGGCCTGAACTTCACTAAATCCCTCACTCGAACCTCTGATTTGCCTATGCATAAAACGTTCTTCGTATTTATCAACGATTTGTAGGAGATTGGCAGTATTTCGTGGATGTCTAACTTCGACATAATCCAAAATTTGGGGTTCTAATCGACTGATGACGTGATCTATTAATTTTTCCTCCGACATTTCTAGTTTTAAGTATTTTATGAATTTTCAACAATTCATAAATAAAGTCGAAGGCTGTTGATCTCGTCTTTGTGATGAGGAATAAAATCGCGTTTCTAGTTCTGACCTGTTTCTGACCACGGGAAATTGTTCTGACAATGCCTGTTTTAAGTGCGCGTAGTCTGTTGTCTTATCTTCAATGACTCTATAACCTAGAACTTCGAACCAGTCGAGTGCTCGACCTTTGAGATGACCTTTCAAGTAAGCACATGCCAGTTGTGCAGGTATCTCATAATACGCGAGATTATGATCAATATTCTCCAAAAAATCATCTATGTTCTCAATTCCGGAACAATATTTTTCGGAATGATTCTAAAACTGGATCCGACTCTATTCTCGGGATTTATACGTTGGGCGCCATTGTAATGGTCTCTGGGGACCTCACTTTGAGAACTATAATAATTAGGGAGACGTAAAAGAACCAGTAGCCATTTTTATAAATAACTTTTTTATTTGAATAACTTTCTCAATTAAAATCGAAGACTTATTAACAAATCGAATTATAATATTATGAGGTTTTAAATATAATATCTTTTAATTTAACTCAATTAATTAATAATCTAATTAATCAATTCATTAAATAACGATCACGCAGAATTTACCACGATAAGAAATCCCAGAATTATATCCAATAATGTTCTTAATGAACATTTAACTTTAATCTCACTCTTAAAACTTTAATGAGACTTTAAATATAATTTTATATTTACCACTCGGAATCTCAATTCTTCATGAGAACAAATTATCTTCAACTACAATATTTCAATTGAAATTCACTATAACTCTATGTTTCAATATCTATCTCCTACTGCTCAAACTTTACTATTTCGTTTGACTTAAATACTGAATCTAATCTGCATAATAAGGAATCCTGTCCGCTTTTGGAGTTGATTGGAAATAGGTAGGGGAATTAAATTTCCTAAAAAGGTCGGTTCAGAAGGTTAGTGATAAAGTTCCGTATAGATTCGTCACAAAGTACACGATCTAAGTTTATGAAGATATTCTCCTTATTTAAATACAACGCGACAGCCTTTTTCTTTAAATAGCTCTAGTGTTGAGAAAAATACGAAATCTCTCACAAACATATGCTTATGAATGGCGGAGTGGTTGCCTGCAGGTGTTGACCGTCAAACGGAAATTATAAATGGCAAGAAAATATTTTCTGATTTTGCTGCGTTTGAAAACGTCTTTTCTGCCCCCAGGAGCAACAAGACCCCGTTATATTTTGGGAAAAAATAGTGGAGGATTGATCAAAAATTGAGATTTGTTCTCTTTATAGGTGAGAAATAAAGGTAATACTTTTTTTTTTAACTCTATTATATCTTACAACTGTCAGGTGACTAGTCAAAAAATTAGTGTCCCGGAACTATCAAAAATATTATAGACCTCAATTCGTTGTACTCGTCCATTGCAGATGCCGATTTTAAATTATTTCTTCAGCTAAATCAAATTCACTGAGTTCATTTTCTTGTAAATTTCTCGTAGACATTTTTCAAATCCCTGTGAAGAATTTGACTCAGGAATTCATTCGCGAATACTTACTTTTTTACATTTAATTTTCCCAGCTATTAATAGAATAATTTTGAATATTCTCTCTCCTAAATAGAGGTTAATTTAAGTCAAAGAGAGATTTTTTTGAAAAATTAACAAGGGATCGAAAATGAAAAAAATATTTTCCCATAGACAAATAGTTTACCGCGAATAAATAATTTCTTAGAAATCCGATATAAAATGAAACATTATTTTTCTAATTGTTTTCATTTGAATTTTATACGGTGATTCTTTTTTGCATCTTTTAACGTTTCGTACTTAGATACACGGTTATTTAATATTAAAGGGAATCTTTAGATTTTGTCTATTATGTCCGGAACTGCTGAACAGATTTTTAATGAAACCAGTATGAGTATAGGGCTGATATAAAGCAAAAATATAACCATTCAACAGTTAAAATATACACGCGTGATCATGTGTAGCACCAATCGAAATTGGCAGGTAGGAAACAGCAGTTGTTGAGTACAACAAAAAGAAAGTTAGTAGGGGGTAGGGTTCGCTTCTTTCACATAAACAGACCTTACACCGTGATTTGATACCGGAAAAGGGAGTTTATGAGTTACGGCAGTGTTTATCAAACTGTGGGCACGCCCTCCTTGGGGCAGCAGTATGATGAAAGTCGAAAACAAAAAGACAATTTAAAAATTATTAATTTACTTAAGGTAAACAAAATACTTTCTAACAAAATGCAAAATACGCTTTACAGCAGTGTTTCTCAAAGTGTGGGGCGCGCCCCCGGGGGCGCGATGACTAAGGGGGGCGCGAGCGTATCGAAAATTTAAAGATTTTTTAAAAAAATAACCGGAAAGGAGAAGTAAAACAAAATGCTTTCTTCCATAATAAAAAAAATACACACAACAACACTGACAATAATTTATGTTTATATTATCTGGCTTTTTCCGTCATCAAATAGCTATCTTTGATTCCAAAACCAAATTAAAAGAAAAAAAAACATTTTTGTTTTATTTGCTGTATTTCCTCATTGAGAGATTTATTATTACGTTTTTTAACATAAAATATTACTAGTTAAAGAAAAAGCGAAACCCAGACCCTGAGAAATTCTAAGAAGATAAACAATTCACCACTGTAATTATTATTGAAATACTGTACATTAGTTGTAGAAAAAGAAAAGGAAGTCATGATTCCTTTTCAGCCAGGCTGCATAGTACGTTTAATAATAATTTGATTGACCTTCAATCTTATGGTATGGTTATTATCAATATTAGTTCCCTCCCATCTTTTATGCGTTTGTTTTTCGCTTAGGGAAATTGTAAATAATTGAGTTTTTGCGATATTTGGAAAAGAATTGATTGGTTTAACATTTCTGTAGGATAATTGAAAGTGTCTGATTTTGCGTCCTTTATTATGGTCTTGTACTTTTGAATCATTTTTAGTTCAGTTTTTATTGGATTTTTCTCAAATCATCAAAGAATTGAATAGTCCTGAAAGAGTAAGTATACTTTCTATAAATTAAAATATTCACTAGAATTCGATTTGTATCGTGTACAGTAAAAATAATTCTAAACAAATGATTGGGGTGACTGAGTCCCCCCACTACCATTAATGTTAGTATCGAGTACGCGCCTGCTCCCGGGTTAAAACATTTTGAAATCTTCTCGCTTTAAATGTTAAAAAGTAACAATTATTCTTCATCGGAATTTTATATTCTTTTTCATAATTTAACATTAATTCTAAATGCTAATTATGTTAGGTTTAAAATTACAGTTCTTTTAAACAGTTATTTACAATTATAGCATTTATCTAAAAAAAAATCATTTTTACATTTTTTGTATACAATGTCGTGCCCACAGTTTTACTCTCTTACAGTTCAGCTATTATATCAAGAATAATGTTTTATTTTTTAAAAATTAACTCGTGCGAAGTCGGTGTTTCAGCCAGTATACGTTTGATGTATCAGTACTGAAGAAGGTATTTTATAAATAATTTCTTATTATTGATTGGCCGCGGTAGCCAGGGGTATAGGTATCGGATCGTGGCTTGCCTTGTCATGAGTTCGAGCCCAGTACCACTAAGACCCGCCGTGTAGGGGCGCGCGATGCACGTTAAATCTGTTGAGAGTTGAAACGTTTTCCCGTTGGTGTGGTGTGGTAGTTAGGAGGGTGCCAGCTCAGGTGTCATCCACGTCACTTGACCATGGTTCAAAATTACGTGGTCCGTCGTCAAAGCCCTCGTGCAGCTGAACAGTGCGACGTTAATATTCAATCAATCAATCTTATTACTAAATTAAGAACAAGTTTAATAATTATTAGGGACTTCCACGGGCTGTCTTGTAGAGGAAAGGATTTTTCAAGGAAGGTTTAATATCAGAAATTGACACTTAAGAGTTATTTTTCTATATTTAGCTGAGATCTATATTTGTCTTCAAGGCATCCACTGCAGAAAATCCGGTTTGAAAAGGTAGGGTGTTGAAAATGGTAATAGTATACGAAGTGCTTTTGTTTTCAGTACAGATAATTAATTCCTCATCCACCTCTACCCCAAATTCAAGCGATTTATTACAAAATTGCCTTTTAATTTTTCACTGGATGCGAAATCTATGAAGATTTCTTCTTCGGAAGTTGAGAGCCCTTCTGGAGTATCTTGAAATAGATCCCTAATCCACTCGTAACTTGCTACCAAGCTGTCCTCATCCAGAAAATACTTTTTAAAATTCTTTGCCAACATAGCTAAATGATTTTTACATGTTTAAAAACAACTTTTCACATGTTGTTCTACAGATTTGTAAAGTTTTAACACACATCGAGCTGGGGCTTTTTTTTTCCATCATTTACTTCAGTAGTGGTAAATCCAAAATTTAAAATATTTTTTTGAGAGATCGCCTTGATTTAATTTTCGGAACCATGTCGTTCGTCTGTGTACTTGTTTTTATTATGGTCGAATGTTTTGCTTACGACTTAAAAATATGTATGTATGATATTGTTTTTAATCTACTGCCGTAAATAGCTTAATTACCGTGAATTACAATTAACGTGGAAATAAAAAAATGTACATTCAAACTAGATTCGGTAGCTATAGGAGTATCGAGTCGACCAAAACTGACTGGAATTGTACGAGGAAATGCATTTTTACATGTTTTGCGCAGACGTCGATAGGTTGCCCAGACTCGCAAACGTACCCTAAAATGCCAGATGTGATGGATATGCTAGAGAGCGACATTGACTAGACTATTTTTCTTATGACATTTGTACTTTGAGAAATGAATGCTGAAGGAAATAAATCTTTAATTAAGTACATCATTTTGCGATCTGTTCCAATTTAAAAATTAAGAAAAGAAAAATAACATAGTTCTAAGTAATATATATATATTTTAAGTAATTTTCTTATAAAATATATATTATAAAAATTACACATATACACAAGAATTTAATATATATACTTATCATTTTAATTTGTACGGTTTATAATTAAGATCGTATTGTAACTTTAGCGTCTCTCTCTCTCAAAGTGCATTTTTATTGCAGTAAATACATTATTGTTGTACAGGGGGCGAGACAAAAAAATTATGATTGATTGAAAAGTGGGTCGCCAGTATTGGTTGAACACTGCTTTTTAATGTATGAGTGGTGCACAGAGTATTTTTATGACTAATTAATTAATTCTAAATTAAAAACAAGTTTAATAATTATTACTACTTCCATGGGCTTGTCTTACAGAAAAATTTTTTGAAAGGAGTTTTAAGATAAGAAATTGACCGTCTGAGTTCATTTTCTATATTTGCTGATATCTATATTTTGTCTTCTAAGCAACCACGGCATTTTGTAATATGTTCAATTTAAAAATCAGAGGAAAGGAAAAATAGCAGTAGTATCCTATTATAACTTTTTTGCTTAAAAAGTAACATATACAAAATTTAATACTTATGTCATGAATTTGTACGGTTTATAACAAATATTGTTGCTTTATCGTAAAAGTGCATTATTATTGCATTCAGTAAATTATTATGTATAAGGAGGGGCGCGATAAAAATTGTGATTGAAAAGGGGGGCGCCAGTATTGAAAGTTTGAGAAACACTGCTTTTAATGTATGGAGGTGGTGCACAGAGTATTTTATGACTAATTAATTAATTCTAAATTAAAGAACAAGTTTAATAATTATTAGCTACTTCCATGGGCTTGTCTTACAGAAAAATTTTTGAAAGGAGTTTTAAGATAAAAAAAATTGACCGTCTGAGTTCATTTTCTATATTTGCAGATATCTATATTTTGTCTTCTAAGCAACCACCGCATTTTGTAATATGTCCAATTTACCAGAGAAAAGGAAAAATAACTTGAAATGTAATTATCTATTACTTAACTTTTTTGCTTAAAAGTAACATATACAAAATTTAATACTTATGTCATGAATTTGTACGCTTTATAATAAATATTGTTGCTATCGTAAAAGTGCATTATTATTGCATTCAGTAAATTATTTATTATGTATAAGGGCGTGATAAAAATTGTGGTGAAACATTGGGCGCGCCAGTATTGAAAGTTTGAGAAGCACTGTTTTATAGTGATTTAATACACTTATAAATGTATTAGTACCATACAATGTGTTTTTATAATTAATTTAACAATACTAAGTTAAGAACAAGTTTGATGATATACCAGTAACCCATGGGCTTGTATTAACATCTTGATAATTTGTACGGTTTATAGCTAATCCCTTAACTGCCGATTAAAAGTTATACGGCTTCGCTAATGCCACTATTTCCACATAGGCGTGTGTATTTCAATGTTTTTGAGGGGGGGGAGGTGAAAAGCAATAAATAAGCCAATTCTCTGAGTTAAGAAAATCCTTCACCAGCACTGTCATGGTCCTTTTATTGCCTTCAAAGCCCCTTCGGAATTATTTTTATGGATATCAGTGCACAGAAAAGACCATACTTCGGAAAGACGTATATATACGCCCAAGAAATTAACGTTTGGCTGAGAGGGCAGCTTATATACGTCGGTGGCATATTAGGGTTAAAGTCGTATTGTAGTTTTAGCGTCAAAAATAGTATTATTTAATTCAAATTTAAAGTTATTGTATGGCGGTGGGGGGGCGTGATGAAAATGATTTGGATATTGGTCACGAATATTGAAAGCGAGAAGCACTGAGTTACGGTGAACCTTAGTCCCACACGTTGAAAGATTCTGTTTACATGTCTTGAATGGATTTCGGAAGGGTTTGTGTGTTGCTATTGCCGTTCGAGATCATTCCAGGTGAGTTAATTTCGGATGAGATCTAAGCTGGCCAATAGATTTGGCGA
>BMAU01014616.1:0-28281 GCA_019973935.1 Trichonephila clavipes | reverse complement strand
CCTACCCTATTTGAGATGAATGTTCCTCGAGTCAACCAAGTACCATCAAAAGTAACATCTATATCAGTAATGGTACTATTACTTTGATAAGCACTTTTCACCTGACTTCCGAAACATAATTCAAGCTTTTACTGTAGATCTAACTAAAAGATTTACATAAAATTTTTTTATATATATTGAATGTTTCTACTTGAGGGTAAATCCATATTCATTAACATACAAAATTTTTCCATAGCTAAATAGCCTTTCCCAAACTTAAAAATGATTGCACCATGCACATGTTTATGTCGAATGATTGGTTTTCATTACCTTCACTGTCAGAAATTCGTCTGGATGTAAAGTTACTTGATTTAATTATATCACAAGAAGTGCAAAACATAGAGATTTTTCTGGAAAATCCAAGCTTTTCACCAATGTCAATTTTTAGTGATTATGATTTGCAAACATCACACAATAAGATTTTTAAAAATGTACATCCATTATCACATAATGAGGGGCTTCAGAATTTTCACAACAATTTAAATCGTTCAAGCAGCTGTCTTCTAAAGTTTGGCATCTCATATTTCTTTCTGGTAATGCTGAGGAAATAGAAGTTTCATCTTTTCTGAAAACATCAGTTTCATGACTGTAGTGTTCACTGCACCATCTCTTGTTAGCTTTTTGTTTACTAACAAGACTCGATCGCTTTTGCCTAGGCATGATGAATTAAAGTTTACTTATTAATAAAAAGATATTCAAACGAATATTTAAAATTATAAAGAAATAAATTGATTATATAATTGGCTTTGAGAGAGAGAGAGAAAAAAGCCTTTAGTTTTGATACTAATGGTTTTAGAATAAGAAAAAAGGATGCAAAGCAAAATGGAATAACGTTTCTCTCTTGCATAAAAACAAACGAATTAATTCACTTCTCTTCTAAATAATGTATAAAGCTTTTTAGAATCGCGTGTAAAAGTAAATCAATCGAAATTGTTTAGGCTAGGATGATAGCGTCTGCATAAGAAGCAGGCGGCATGTCTTTTAGTTTCGGTTTCGCTTCAACATACTGTCAAAAAATTTAAATAACTCGCAAAAAAATGCAGCTAGAGCTACCAAATTTTATAAACATATTTAAAAAAGTCACACAACTAAAATAAGACAATAAAAAAAATTCGTTAAAATCGTCATTTTTAGGGTGTGTCCCCTTAACACCCCTCCTATTTCCAGAGTGCCTCCTTTTGCTTTTACCTTGCCAGTTTTGGTTCCAGAGAGATTTTCTTTTAACTCTCTTACTCTTTTCCCTTTGTTTTTGCTCTTTGGGCAGTCATTCCATTATCCACCAACTATGAATCTGCCGTATCTTGGACAGGCAACCGGCAGCATAAAGAAAAAGGATAGTGGCATGGTTTGGCGACTCTTGTTCATTCCTCACCTTACCCTTACGCATCACGGACCAACTACCCTTTTGTGAATTAGTACTTTAAATTTATGAAATTGTTTGCAATTCTAGTATAGAGCAGGGGTGGCGAACATTTATGGATCAACGCGCCATTTTTTCTAAAAAATGCTTAATGAGGTATAGATGTGCCGTCAAATAATTTTCACTTGTGATTATTGGGAAAATAATAAAACTAAATGCTAACATCACAAAATTCTATTTTTACTACGAAAAAGTACGTTTTGCACTGTATAATAGTAAATGTTTCAGTTATACGTGTAATTAAATTTAAGTAACATTAGTGTGACTTCTGTTGTTGCAGATTATATATATAGAGAGAGAGAGATGAGAAAGATCTTATATTAGAATAGTAAAATGTTACTTTTAGCAGAATGCATGTTGAGTTGAAGTCATCTGCCAAACGGTTTCTAAGTGAATCTTTAATGTCATTCCTCTCTGAAAATAATGACTCGCAGGCATAGGTAGATGAAAATATGGTTAAAATAGCACGAGCTAGCTTCTTCAAACAGTTAAATGTGTGTGGAATCGAATTTCATTTTTCCAAAATTTCGTTACTGGTGTATTATTTATATTGCTTGTTAATCTTTCTGTTTCAATCAATTCCAACTTTTTGCTGTGTTTCAATAAATTTTTAAATCCATATTGAACTAGACTAGAAATCAATAAGTTGTATTTCAAATTCTTCGATTTACAACCAATCGAATTGGGGCAAGTTCAGTTTATCAAATAATGTCACATCAGGGTACAAAATGAACTTGAGCGTTTCTGACAATTTTTTGAACTGAGAAAATTTCACTGAAAATTCCATGATTGAATAATCAATTATGGAAATAATTTCCTCAATAACCATATCTTTGTCTATGGTTTCTCATGTATATTTTAATCTTTAAAATTGTTTTTCAAGTTTGGGGTTCCTTGTAATAAGATAGTTTCTGAACTAAAATGCAAACCGTTTTGATCAGTGGCATGCCCAAAATATTGTGCCGCGTGCCATCAATGGCACGCGTGCCAATGGTTCGCCACCCCTGGTATAGAGAATACATTATTGTATGAACTGCTATTAACCTATTAATTATCATCGCTTATCGCCTTATTATCTATTACTTTTATACATCCTTTTTCTTTGTTGAATTACTGTCTTTGTACTTGTACAATAAAGGTTTTCTTCGAAATTTGATCATTACAAAATCGTTAATGACATCATTGTAATCAATGTACAATGTAATATCATTTTTAGTGCATAGCAACATCAAACTGTTGAGCTTATTATTTTCCATAGTAGATGTTTTCCATGGTTCCACCCACATACACACAAAAACACAAGGCATACATGGTTCCCTAGACGGTGGTTCGTTCGCTGCAACTTAAATTCTTTCTATTTTTCGCCCTCCATTTTTTTTCGCCCCCAAGCGAAAAGCGTGCCTAAGCGAAAAAGCGACCCTGAAGTCATGACTTAACAACGCTGGTTATTTGTTTGCAATCATGACCACCAGGGGGGGTCCTGGGGACCGGACCCCCCAAGCCCTTGATTTTTTTTTCGATTGATTATAATTCTAGGAACAAATTACGTAAAATTTAATTAAGTGTTTGTTATTAATGATTAATTTTATTAATTAATGCTAATTATTTATTCAATAATTAGTTTTTTACTGTGTTTTGTTCCTGAAAATCGACAAAATCAAAACGAGCATGATACAAGAAAGGTGAACTTTCGACCCCGAACCCCTCCCCCCTTGAAAAATTCCTGTGTGCGCCACTGATGATCACTAATAACATGCAGGTAATTTTCTGTTGCATATCACGTCAATATGTTTTATGCCGTTTATGTTAGAGACGAAATATATTCGTAGTATTTTTGACGCAATACTATTATTGATAGAGAAGTCCAGATATAAGGTTAGCACTAAAAAAATATATCACACATTTATAAATGCCCCATAAAATAAAATGGTGCAAGTATTCTAAAAAAATTATTGAACCTTTCATACTTTTTTTTATTAATTATTGTTTCAAAAACTGGATGTGTGTGTTGTGTGTGTGCTTAAGATATTAATCATTTTCTTTAGATTATCTTCTATGTGTGTACGTGTACTACTTATTTTTAATTGAATTCTAATTTTATATATACTTTCTTCGTTCGTTGCTGTTTTAAAATGGATTTTTAAATGCAAAATGTTGTGTAATTTACTAATGATTGCTGTCGAGGTTTTTCTTAAATTCACAAAAATACAAATATTATTTAAACATTTATCAATCTTTTCCACTTTTTTTTTCATTTAAAGAAGAATATTTGCTGCTTGATACAAAACAAATATATGTCAGAGCGTACTTGTATGCTACTTTTACAACAAGCCTTTCATATTGAACTAACACATGCATGGAACAAAATATTGTGAATGGTTAAAATTCCATTTAATGTCGCCTTTTATCTCAACATCTATACAGTTATAAAACATTTTTAAAAATTGATATAATTTTTTTAATTCTATTTTAGGACTTAAATTGTATCCATAATCAATGAATGAGCTGAGTTAGATAAACAAAAAGAAAAAGAATTAATGTCAATTCCTACTTTGTTATGAAAACGCACTGGCTTCATCTGTTGCAGCTAGTTGTATATAACTACAACAGAAATAAAGCAGAATGAATTTAAAATTAAAAATATAAATTTAATTAATGAATTAATATTTGAAAAACTGTATTTACATCAAGTGTCATCCACTAAAAGTTTTAAAAAATTTATTTGAACTTGAATAGATGAATAGGAAGTATTTTATCAACGTTTGAAAATTTGAACAAGTTATATATATACTAGCTGCAGGGCCCGGTGTTGCACGAGCTTTCTCTACTCTTATAAATTTTCCCTTTCCTTGACAATATCAGCACTTCTAATATTCTTTTTCAAAATGACTTCCTCCCCCCTCCGCTCAGCACGGTATTGCTCAGGCTTTTACCCAGTGTATAACTTAAAATTCCCTACTACCGAATTCTTTCCCCCCTGGCGTTGCTCGAACATTTTGAAATTCATAACATATTGTCATGGAAATTCCCCTTCCCCTCTCGATATCAACCTTTCCTGGTATGTGTGTGTAATTTCTATTTTTACATCATTACAAAATTCGCGTGGTAATTTCCCACAATTAATTATTACTGCCTTTCAAAATTTTGGCTACCACCTGTTAAGAGGAGCGATGCACGTTGAATCTGTCAAGAGCTTAAACTCCTAGCATTGGTGTAGTATGGTATTTTGGAGAGAGAGGTGGCAGGTCATTCTCGTCACTTGACCATGGTTCAAAATTTCGAAGTCCGTCGCCAAAAAGCTCTCGAGTAGATGAACAATGCGACTTTAATATTCACTCATTCACTTTCCAATGTTTTAAACCCCGGAAACAAAAATGTACCTTTTTAAAAAATATTTGTATGTTGAAAAAAGAGGGAAAAAAGTAGAAATTTTTATAATTATAAAATTTCACAGCTATATTAAATGTTGAATTAAAATTGTGAGTACTTTTTGAAATGTTCGATACACGGGGGAAAAGTTTCATGCAGCTAATTTTATAAATGAAGAAGTTATTAAAAATTTGAATTTCATAAGTGTTTTTAAATATTTAAAATTTGAGTATTTTTTAAAAATTCGTAAAAAAAAGTTTTCGACATTTTATTTTTTAAATCACGTACTCTAAAAGATCACAATATGAGTTTTTTAAAAATCATTTTCATTTAAACGCGTCGATTTTGATTCATTTTAGGAAAAATCATAAAATATGTAAAGTATATCGTTGTTTTGTAAAAAAGAAAAAATATACTATATATATATATATATATATATATATATATATATATATATATTGTGGCGAAATAAATTATCTTTCCAATTACGAAATTGCTGGCAAAGCTATTAAATGCGCGAATAAAATTTTGAGTATTTCTTAAAAAATCAAGCAATGATGTTTTTTTGAACCCAGGTAAAATCGGTAGTAATCAAGCGCTCAGCCGAACACGCCATGAACTTCGCTGAAATAAGAGCTAAAAGACCTTTAAAAGAAAAGGAAGAGATATTCAATTTCGCTCAATCTGGTGATATTAATTCTTTATAGGCATCTTCTTTTCTAGTGTAATCTTTCATCAAACATAAAGTGCACAGAGGAAAAGTTACTCCTTTGGGGCAGAACAGGTTTTCACAGCCAAACCCTTGGCTGTTGTAAAATTGCGTTTTACTTTTTTTTAATTTTACTTAGTTTTAATTTTTTTCCGAGGGCTTCACTTTTAAGTTAATGCTTACCAATTTCATATATCGATTGAAAACTACTGTAATTTTTAAACAAAAAATGAAAAAAATACTACATTGTATGTGTTAGAGTAACTCTCGCAAAGAGGGTAAAAAACGAAAAACACAATTTGTTTCTTAAAAAACCGTAATTTTTAAGCATTTTTTTCAATCTTTGTACAGGTTACGAATAATATTGTTCTACACAAAAGTGTGCAAAAAAGATCGTTCTTCAGAAAGACGTATATATACGTCCGCGAAAATAAACATGCTTGCTTAGCGAGACGTTTATGCACGTAATGGCTCTTAAGAGAAAAAAAGTCGTATCGTAGTTTTAGCGTGAAAGTATGTTATTATTGAGTTCAATACGTTGTTATTGTATGAGGGGGGCGCGATAAAAATTATGATGGAATATTGGAAACTTTGGAAACTTTTTGAGAGAAGCACTGGGTTAAGGTATCCGACTACGTTTGTAACAGTGATATTGCAAAGCGCATAAATGGATAATTCTCATGATATTTAGTGTCACTTAGATTAGAATATATGCATAAAATTGTTTTTAGGACATTTTGATAAAAAAAAATTATTTAAATACCATATTTGGGCAAAAAATTAATTTAGAATAATCTTTTTTACAAATGTTCTCCTTTTGTGAAAAATGCTTCTATTAGAATAATATTTTGCCTGTATATAGCTCAGACCTCTCTACAGAGGCTCAACTAGAATGTTTGAAATATATAACTTAGAAGTGGGTTTATATATTCATATTTTACGACAACAGAGGGGAGCAATTTTAAGAAAAAAACGCGAATAATTATTTCAATTGGTGGTAACTCTGAAGATAATGTGAGTTTTTCAAAAATTCTACTCGAGACTCTGTAGAGAGGTCTGAGCTATATACAGGCAAAATATTATTCTAATAGAATTATTTTTCACAAAAGGAGATTTGGAAAAAATATTATTCTAAGTTAACTTTTTGCCAAAATATTATATTTAAATAAATTTTTTTTTTTTTTGTCAAAACGTCCTTAAAGCAATTTTATACATGTATTCTAATTTGAGTGACACTAAATATCATGAAATTATCCATTTATGCGCTTTTTTAAAATTACGGTTCCGAACGTAGTCGGATACCTTAAAAAAATGATTCCAAAACAAAAATTTTGCCTTTTCAAAAAAAAGAACATTCTTATTAAGAAGATGAAAATCTTACATATTCACAAAAAAAGAATTGCTTTGGAGGCTTTATTTTTTAATTTGGGGGCATAAATATATATGTATTACAAACTTAACTCTTATTCAGTGAAATAAGAAAAAAATTTACAATAACAGGTCTCAAAAGACATTAAAATACACTCTAGATTTTTTTTTAAATAAATGAATAAGATAAACAAAACCAAAAAAACAATAACTTACGTGTTGACGTACAGTCAACAGTAATTACGAAATATATATATATATTTATAGCCAAGAAGTTTTTATATAACAATAATTTATGAATGCTCAACTAATGCATTGTTTTTTTAACTAAATTTAAAAACATGCTACTTTAATTTTGAAGTAACACTTTATAAACAACACTTGTTAATTAAAAAAATATTTTAATTTTTTATGTTTTACTGTGTTTTGCTTTCACATTTATATATACTAATGTACTTTAAACTACGTTATTTGCAGTGAAAAAATAGACATGACACATCGGTGGATGGAAAAAGAAAATGGAAAATGTCATCCAGTTTATCATATTTTCTGTAAAAAAAAGAAAAGAAATGTGTTCAACAATTCTCGAGTAGACTATGATTTTTCTTTGAAGATACCGCTAAGCGTTTTTGTTATTTGCAGAGAATTTCCACTTTAAAATCTTGATGTCCTCGTTTTACGCATGTATCTCAATCAAAATCTTTTTATCGTTCTTTCTTTTTCCATACGTGTATTTACAAAAAAAAAAAGGAAGCAATACGATTTAGATGTTAAAGAAGAATGAGCAATTTACTACCAAGATGATTATTTCAAGATTACATTTTTTGATTATTATCTTGGTTTACAAAAACGATTATTTTAAGAAAAGTGAAGTAATAACGATACAAAAAATATGCAGCAGATAAATTCAATACTGAAAATAAAAAATGAAATTGATATCAAAAATAAAGCCAAAAATTTAAGTGAGCATAAAATTCAATATTGGTGAATATAAGCTTGAAATTCTTAATTAATTTTCAAGCAAAAAAGAAACTAAAAAAAACCATATCACAAAGATTTGACATCAATTATCAAGAACTAATTCAAATAAAAAAAAGCTTATTGTTAGTTTTTTCCCCAAAAAACCTTTTACTTTAGCTTATACTATTATAATGGAAATAAAAATCATTATATACAATTTTTCACTCTGAGTTAGTCGTGAGTACCGTGAGAGAGAGAGAGAGGGGGGGAGCTCTGATATCTCTTTTTTTTTAATATAAAACTTTTTTAAATTTAATAGACTGGCTTATATAATCGATACTTAAGGAATTTATTTTCCATAATTTCATGAAGAAAGTAAGCTAAAAAGATTAAAATAAATTATATAGCCTAATAAATGTATCCAACTACCTTAAAATCTCGCATTTTGTATGCCAATGTGTTAGGTTTAAAATTACCAAGTTTTTAAGTTTCCGTTTACTAGAACAAAAGTTGCAACTGTTTTAGGACGAGTGGATGCACTTTGCAGCAAACCGACTTCAAATCGCGTTTTACACAGAAAGAGTTTTTTTTTTCAATAATTCAAGGATTGTTGACAAAGTTATTAGAATAACTACAGTAAAATTCGGCGTATAACGCGCAATTTTAACACAAAAATAAGATCAAAACTTAAGTATGCGCGTTATACGCCGGGTATAAAAACAATAGCTTTAAAAATAACAAAAGAAATGAGCATAAAAAAAGTTTACTTCTACATGTATCGAAAAACGGTTTATTTAAAAGAAATGACTTGCCTCATGAACTAAAAGAGTTGTAGTTCTAGAAGTGTACTATTTTTTCAAAAGTCTGGGATGATACCTCGAATATATAATTTCAAAACATAAAAGCATTGTATATGAATATTTCAGATTTCTTCGTAAAACAGAGGGTGCGCGTTATACGGCGAATATACCAAAAAATTTTAAAAAATCAGCTTGAAAGTATAAGTGCACGTTATACGTCGGATTTTATAGTATCTGAAATTATTTGTGAATGTTTCGCATAAAATTAGAATTACTTTGACCTATTTTTTAGAAACCATTGCAATGTTTCACAACTTAAAACTGTATAATAAAAGTGTAGCAGGATTTTTTTAAGCGATTTTATATTGTAAATAAGATAACCCTTAAATTTTTTTGTAAAACTCAAAATATCTTTTATCTTTAGAATCATTTCAAAAAGGAATCGTAGTGTAACACGTATGATTGCTTAGAAATTTAAAATTCGTTCGGAAACATTTTGATTGGAGTGTTAGCAGCGTTTATGTATAAAAATTTCCAGCAGTTTTTTTCCTCCATTTAAATTTTTTTTTCTTTACAATTTTCATTTTTTTCTTAGTGTAATTTGCTAAATAAATCCCTGAAAGTCACGTAATACATCATTTCTTAGTTTTAAAAAAAGTGCTTCGCACGTAGTTGGATACCATTAATAAAAAGGAGAATATACATACATACATACATACATACATACATACATACATATATATATATATATATATATAACAAATGAAAAACTTAGAATTAAATATTTTCTAGAGCGAAGTGTGTGTGTGTGTGAAATTAAGCTGAAATTAGATATGATTCTCGAAGAGAAACCAGCTACTGGAATTTTACAATATATAACAATTCATCGACTTAAAGAAAAAAAAAGTGAGTTGATAAAAGATTATAAACTGAAACAAATTCATTAAGATAAACGTCCGAAGTATAAATTTAGCAAAAAGAGTATAAATTCAAATAAAAAATAAAAATTTACTGAGGAAATTAATGAAAAATGAAATATTTTTTTTAAAAATAAAATGCAATTTTCTCGCTCTTTTATAATAAAAGCTTTTATTTCTTAGTATATCAAAACTGTTTACAATAGAATTTTCACTGTAATCGTAAGTAAAAATATATTTGGTGGCAAGAAAAGATAAATAAATTTCATTAAAGTGTCAATCATAGTTTCTAATAGAAATTTTAGAGTAGTGGATATTAAGAAGGATAAAATATTCACCAACATAAGAATTTATTATTTTTTTTTACTTTCTGTAGGCAACTTAAAAGCTAATTAAAGCAGAGCGTTAAAGTTTTGGTTCTGAAATTCAGCACTAAAATGTTTGAAATCGACACTAATGAAACTTAAGGAAATATAAGACAAATAGTAAATAGACAATAGGAAAAAAATGACGATTGAATGAAATTAATTTTATTTTCAAATTTCAATCACGTAACAACTAAAATGATCAAAACAATTCATGTCTCAAACTAACTTCCAAGTAAGTAATGAATTGTTTAATATTTTACAGCATTTTCAATATTGCACAAATTGCTTAGAAGCATTAGCCCTGTAACTGTAACTACCAGAAGGTGCTACAAGCTTATTTTTTAAGTAAAGAAAGACCGAAAGAGAGACCTTTGCTTCTCTCCATTGAACAAATGAACGAAGCAATCCTTTTATGAAAGCTCTCAGACCTCTCAGATGGCCGTGGTAGCCTAGTGGCCAAGGTAGCAGACTTATGACTGACGTGTCTTGAGTTTGAGTCAAGAACCGCTGAAGAGATCCACCATGCAGAGCGGACCACTACACGTTAAATCTGTCGAGAGATTCAAGCGTTCTCCCGAAGGTGTGGTGTGGAAGATCGGACAGGGAGTACTAGCTCATGTATCTTCCTCGTCATTTAGCCATGGTCCAAAATTACTCGGCCGTTGTCACAAAAGCCCTCCAGTAGCTGAATAGTGCGACTTTAGCATTCATTCACTCACCAAGACCTCGCAATGTTGGATAATAACTCAATTCTTCTGTTATTTTCAAAAAAAATTGTGACCGTGGTCTAAAATTACTCGGCCGTTGTCACAAAAGCCATCCAGTAGCTGAATAGTGCGACTTTAGCATTCACTCACTCACCAAGACCTCGCGATGTTGGATAATAACTCAATTCTTCTGTTATTTTCAAAAAATTGTGACAAAATTGTGACCCTGGTCTAAAATTAATGGCCGTTGTCACAAAAGTCCTCCAGTAGCTGAATAGTGCGACTTTAGCATTCACTCACTCACCAAAACCTCGCGATGTTGGATAATAACTCAATTCTTCTGTTATTTTCAAAAATTGTGACCCTGGTCTAAAATTACTCGGCCGTTGTCACAAAAGCCCTCCAGTAGCTGAATAGTGTGACTTTAGCATTCACTCACTCACCAAGACCTCGCAATGTTGGATAACAACTCAATTCTTCTGTTATTTAAAAAAAAAAAATTGTGACAAAAATTGTGACCATGGTCTAAAATTACTCGGCCGTTGTCACAAAAGCTCTCCAGTAGCTGAATAGTGCGACTTTAGCATTCACTCACTCACCAAGACCTCGCAATGTTGGATAATAACTCAATTCTGTTATTTTAAAAAAAAAAAAATTGTGACGAAATTGTGACCATGGTCTAAAATTACTCGGCCATTGTCACAAAAGCCCTCCAGTAGCTGAATAGTGCGACTTTAGCATTCACTCACTCACCAAGACCTCGCAATGTTGGATAATAACTCAATTCTTCTGTTATTTTAAAAATTTGTGACAATGCTAAATATTTCAAAAATGTCTGCCTATAAGGTTGATGAATTGAAGTTAGTTTAAATTTAATTTCAAACTGTCAGAATTCTTCTTAACTGCGGAATTTCTTAAAAGTTTTGTAAAGTGAAAGTCTAGCAAATGCTTCAGAATTAAAATAGATCCAACATGAAGTTTTAACTACTTATTCTTTTGGAATTGAATAAGCGTCAGAACAAATTTATTTGGAAATTGAAATCGAAGCAAGCAAAAATGAAGCTTCCTTTACAAACAAAGAAAAATCCAGGTTTTAGTAACTCCACACCTTTCTGGCGCCATGGTATGTGGCAAAGATAAAAATATTATCCAGTTTATGTCAAAACAAAATCTTTAGAAAGCGGGTTATTGTACAAGTGATGAATCATTATAAATATAGATGTTCGGATAGGCTAAGATCTGTTTTGAGAATTTATTCTTCAGAGAGAGCTAAGATAAACAAGAGATTAATACAGTAAAACCTATTTTTGTGCTCAGATAGGAACCGCATAAAAATATTCGAAAGTTTCACAAATTCTTACATATAACAAACAACTTCGTTGAAATACTACAGAAAATTATTTTTATGAGGTGGAGAGGGATCGCATAAAAATAGTCGCACTTAGAAAATACGCCAATTGTTTACGAAATTTATGCGAACGTATTTCCATAACAAAATAAATGATTAAATTACACACATGGAAACATTTTAAAAACAGTTGGTTTCTCATTGTATGCATAGAGAAGTTTTCAAAATGCACATACTTGATCCACTGCTACTCATCATAATCCAAAGCGCTCATCTTCCTGTGATGAATAAATTCAAAATCACTTGCGTCCCTTGAATATACAATTTCAATTGATTTATTTTTTGGCACCATAAAGTAAAAGATGTTTTTGCGACAAAGGTCGGTTGGTCAGTAGCTCGTAAATGTCACGATGACCAGATATGCACGATCAAAGCTTTTTTTGAAATTTCATACTCCTTTCGGAATTGGTATCAATTTTAAGAAAATGCTTTTCCAATTTGTTGGAAAACTGTATCTCTGCATATATTTTATCGACTCTCAAAGAATCCGGTTCTTCATGTCCGTCTTCATAATCTATCAAATTATTGATACTGTCACTGTCATTACAGCTTTCGTCGTCAATCAAGCGCAGGCTGTTGGCGCGTTGAGAGAAAGCAACTAAGCGTACATTGTCTTGTCGAGAGACTATTTATAACAAATGAACAAAGCGTCTTCAATTGTATATATGTACTATGTAGTGGCGTAACGCACACCCCTGCGACCTCCACCTCGCGGGGGAGGGGGAGGAAGGCCTGACTAACGCCAAGTACGTATTTACATAATTTATAAAATATTACAGACAAACTTGACTTTGCAGGGGGCTAAAATTCTCCGTTCGCCACTGGTATATTGATATAAACATTACTGTGGTGTCAAAGCCGTTGAAGTTCATATACCGCATAAAAAATACACACAGAAAAATCGTACAAAAATAAAATTCAATAAAAAAGGATCGCACAAAAACAAGTTCTACTGTAATGGAATTAATTCTGTTTTTGGTTGGGTTTTTACAGACTCTATATAGAGTTTATTACATGAGTTTGATTCACTGGATTTTGTTAATATGTGGAAACGTTATCTCTTTTTGAGTAGTTTGAAAGTAATTTATCATGTAAGGCCTATGAAACCAAACTACCTCAGAAGTTGAATCCAGACTAGGGGTCGGCAACCTTTTAGTTGTGGCGTGCCAAACCAATCTACCAATATGGTTCAGCGTACCACACAGTGGGATATTTTTGAAGTAATTCGATTTCCTTGGTAATGCATGAAGAGTTAAGAAAATAGAGGTCAATAACATAGATATTTACAGTTTTATAATATATTAATGTTATATTATTTAAAGATATTTATTAACATGAAAATAATCAGCATCAGATAAAACTATTTCTTCAACAAAAATAAATAAAGAAATTTAAATTTTACATATATTTTGTATTTTAGAGATATTTATTAAAATTAGAAATAGGCAACATAAAATATAAGTATTTCCCTTCATTATAGATGAATAAAAATTTTAATGCTACCCTAGTGCTTGCACCACTCTATTTTATATCACAAAGTCAGGAGTATAATTTGTGATTTTCAATTTGACATGATTCTGAGCATTCAGTTTAACAATTTCTCAGCAGATCCGAAATATTTTTCATATGAGGAAAGATTTTTTACTTAAAGGGTAGGGCACGGATAAGGAAATTCATTTGGAATCGAGACGTAAAAAAATGAATTTCCCAAATGAATTTCCTGACTCCCAAATGAATTTCCTTAGTCGTGACCTCTCCTTGTAGAATACGTAGAACCGAAATGGAAAGCAGAGTACAGGCAATTTTCCTTCTTCAAACAATTGCATTTCACCAGCAATATATATATATATATATATATATATATATATATCCTTAGTTTATGGGCATGAGTGTATATATATATATATATATATATATATATATATGAGTATATATATATATATATATATATATATATATATACATTCATGCCCATAAATTAACGATAATTCAGAATCACACAGAAATTGAACTCGAAAATAAAAATTTCACTTGTAGAATTATCACACACATCTTGAAGAAGAATATGCAAATTAAAGGAAACCACCAGATGGCGCGGATAGTACGTCACAATGACGAAAGTGTAAGAGAGGGGTACATAAGGAATGGTGTCAAAAAAGTAAAATTATTCACAGGCGCTTTAAAAGCCTTTTAGTGCAGAAACCGCATAGTTATGGCACAAAGGAAGCATTTGGATGATTTTTTACGTAGTAGAATTATTGGACGACTGGAATGTGGACGTACCCAGCTGAAAGTATCCGAGGAACTTGTAATCGCCCAGAGTGTCATCTCCAGGCTTTGGCAACGATTCCAAGTTGATGGTAATGATGTTACAGCACAGGTCACCGAACAGCAGGTTACAACGCCGAATGAGGACCGGTATTTGGCTGTTACGGGCAAAAGAAACAGACAGAGCACAGCATCAGACCTGTCCCATCAGCTCTCTTCAGCTACCGGTACGACAGTTTCAAGGCAGACCGCGTACAGACGCTTAGGGCACATTGGTCTATATGCTCGTAGGCCTGTCAGATGTGTTCCACTTACCGCAACTCACTGTCGCCTGCGATTAACCTGGAGTAGAGAGCATGCATTGTGGATACCACAACAGTTGTCTTGTGTGATGTTTTCTAACGGGTCCAGGTTTAGTTTGGTGTCTGATTCTCGCCGGACTTTAATATGGCCAGGTACCCGTTACCACCAAGAGAACACCATTGAACGACACCGTTACGCTGGTGCAGGATGGCTCGTTTGGGGAGGAATTATTCTTGGTTCCAGAACTGACCTGCATGTTCACAGTGTAACGATGACGGGCTACATCTATCGGGATGTCATTCTGGAACAACATGTAGGTTTTTTTTCGGGATGCCATGGGTGCTGAATTTCTGTTTATGGATGGCAATGCGCGTCCTCACCGTGCAAACATTGTAGACGAATACCTTCGATCGGAGGATATCACCCGCATGGATTGGTCAGTATACTCACCGGACTTGAATCCAACAGAGCATGTGTGGGATATGCTTGGCCAACGAATTGCAGCCTGTCGACCCCCTCCCACCTGTCTACTGGAACTTAGGAGGGCATTGCTTGATGAGTGGTATGATATTCTCCAAGATCATATTGATAATTTGATACTCAGCATGCCTTGGCGTTGTAAGGCTTGTATTGCATCGTCCGGGAGACATACTCCGTATTAACCATCATACTAACCATGTTATACTGTTTCTTGTAAATAGGTTCTTTTTTTTAAATTTGCTCCAGGGAGTAAAAATCGCAATTTTTATTAATTATGTCAAACATATAGCATCTTTTTTGCTCTTTACCTTTTGTTTTATAAATAGACTTTACAAATAAGTCAAATTTGTTTTGCTTCTGTCTCTTTCTTTGCCTGAACTTCATTATCCTTAATTTATGGACATGAGTGTATATATATGACATTCAATAATCTACAAAATAGCTTTATATTTATCTTTATAGTCATCTTTTAGATTTTTTCGTTATTTCGTAACGGTCCGTAATTCTGAAGATGTTTGTCAGATAAGATCTATTACAAATTTATCAACTTCCATCCACTCAGAAATTGACAAATATGTAGAGTAGTACAGAGTGCAACTGAGAACTGTTCCGCGAGCCACAGGTTGCCGAACCCTGAACTAGACAATAATTTTGAAATCGTTAAAAGACGATTTGAGAATTTAAAGATTAAATTAAACAAAAATATGGAAATTTCTGAGTAATATTAAAGAGTAATTGATAGGTATTGTAGAATCCATTCATACAAGCTCTTTTGAGGAATATTATTTGCCTCTTAGAGCAGTAGTTGACTTAAAAAATAAAACTTCGCGTGAGAAATTGTTTTTGTTGCTCCCTCGAAGGTTCTCAAGATCTCTCAATGCTTTATTATCTAGTGCAGGGGTGGGCAGACTTTTACATGGCACGGTCTACTTCGAATTTTTTCAAGGTGTCGTGGTTCACCATGTGACTTAGTTGTCATTAAAAAAAAGCGCAACCCAATTTTTGTCTTACGACAATAATAAATACAGAATGTGTATACATACCTACATAGCTACAACAGAAAACAAAACATATTCTTTTAAAACTACGTTTTAAGTAAAACGAAAAATACAAACATAATAATTATACCTATAAATTTAATATCCAATGTTGCATTTTCAAACAATTCATTATACATCACAAATTAAGTAATTTTCCCTTAAAATTAGTTTTTATAGCTATAGTCTCGATAGACGACTTAGTCTTCGTATTATCTGCCCCAATCTTGAATATCTCGGTATATTATTACTAACTGCTAATCTTACACACTGGATTCTAAGTGGTCGTCTGTGAAACGGGAATATGTTGTCTTAATTATATTCTTCGTTGAGAGAAAATGTACATTCTCACAGGTAGGTAGAGCGAAAGAACGATGTTAGATGAATTGCAGCTTTTTTAAAATTGGGATACTTTACATCGACCAATAGATTCCAAAAGTTATTCTTTACAAATTATGTCCTTTTGAAAGAGAAAAACTTCGTTTTCCTCGAGAGATAAAGAAAACATGTAACATATGTATATTTAGTTATATTTTTCACATCAACATTGCCAAATGAATAACCCATGAATGCAACTTATGTGGGATTCTAGTCTAGTAAATTCTTGAAAACGTCTCTCAAATTTGGTTTGGTTTTATTCACGGGTGTTTTCATTATCTTGGTAACTACCTGTGTTTCTTTTAGTATGCGTGTCTAAGATTTTATGTGAAGGCGGTCACCCCAAAATGTCTTGGCTGTTCACCAGTCGATCGCGATCGACTTTATGCCCACCCCGGATTTAGTGGTTTTAACCTAGTCACGTATTTATGCTGTCGGATTTATTTTCACGGGCTTTTAAATTTCTGAAGTTTGAAATCACATTTACCAGTGATATTGAAAAGGAAGAGTAATAATGTGTGGGTTACAGTTAGAGTTATATTTACGTTGCAATATATATAAAGCTGCATGAGGGCTATTGGTGACGGACATCGTAATTTTGAACCATGGTAAAATACCAGAGCTGGCACCCCCTCTTCTAGCTTCCGCACCTCACCAACGAAAGGACATTGGAGTCTCGATATATTTAGCCTACATCGGCCGTTCTGCATGGTGGGTCTTCGGCGGTTTTGGGCTTGAACTCATGACATGCCACCTCCGAGTCCGTGACCATGAACACTTGGCTATCACAGCCACTATTTTTTACGCAGATTTTAAATTTATATATAAAAAAAATCTTACGATTTTAAAATTATATAGAATTAAAATATACTTTTTTTTATTTCAACAAAAAAGGGGGGATGCAAATTTTTATTTTAATAATACGTTGGGTGAGTGAGTAAATATTAACTTTTCAGCTACTCGAGTGCTTTTGGCGACGGACCTCGTAATTTTGAACCGTGGTCAAATCTATAGTTTGCAACGTTATCTTGGTCAGTTTAAATTCTCAAACCGCCTTACTAAATACTTTAATATTGAAAAATTTAAGAACGACAATTTATAGCAGTATGATTGATCATGGCTGGGAGAAAAAAAGAATATATTCCTAAAAAAATCATAGAATTAAATAATAAATTGAAAAAAAACCCCTTTAATTAGAGAAAAATAATTGTTAATGCGATTGTTGTTAATGTGTGAGAAAGAGGAAATTTTGAAAAATTCTAAACTGTATATTTTACGTTTCTTTTTAAATGAATAAAGTAATAGAATTTGTGAAGCTATCCGGTTCTAATGAGATAAGCTCAATAATAATGCCAAAAAAGTAGAAATCAGCAGAGTTCATAATTAAGGAAAACATCTCAGACTCTTACATAGAAGAATTACTCTCACACTCTTTCACAAATGAGAAGAAAAAATTCATTCCTTTAAAGCAGTGGTCTTCGATCTGTGTTCCACGGAACCCTGGAGCTCGATGAAACATACCCAGGGGCTCCACGAATCACGATAAAACTCGAAAAGGAACTTACAAATGTGTATGCAAAATGGATTCACTTCCACAGTGAAGTTTGTAGTATACCTAGAAGAGTTTAAGGCTTATTCCTGTCATTAAGGTATCCGATTACTTGAGACTTTTTTTTTAATTAAAGAGCAGATAAGTGGATTTTTTTTGTGCTTTTTAGATTTTCTTAGTACATTTTAAGAAAAATGTGCTAAAATTAAGAGGAGTAAAAAGAAATTATAATTATACTAAAATGTAAAAAAAATAGGTAAAAATTTACAAAAAATAACATAAATGAAACCCGCTCTGCACAAATAGTAAATAAACAAACTCTCAAATTTTCAATTTTGATGTATTATTTTGCTATTCCTTTTTTAAATGACCTTCAGGATAAGAGATATTTTAATTTTTACAAAAACTAGAGCCCTTTACCTTAGTTATTATATGAAATTGCGTAAAAAAATAGTGGTTATATTCACATAAGGAAATGTAAATTTTGTAATAAAACAGTGATTGATAAATCTGAAGGTTGAAATGCTTCTACTATTATACAGAACATACACAAAAAATTTCAGTTAAATATTTTCAAAACTTTTTGAGCGATCACTATGTCCGTTTGAGCATTTTCAAAAGAATACATTTCGAGTAAAACGCATTTTAAAGTATGGCATCTTGCTTAAAAAGTTAATGCTGCTTTTACTAAAACACTTGTAGCTTTTGTTCCTGTGAACGGAAAATAATACATTTGATATTTTGTTTAAGCTAATAGGATGGCCTATAAAATAAAATCATAAAAATAATTTAAAAAATGTCAATTTTTGGCAAAATTCACAATTTTAGGTTAGTTGGATACCTTAAGAAACTGAGAATTCTGTTTATACATGATAACTCTATTTCGTAATACTTTTTAAACCTTTATTATAATATATAACACAAAAGAATATTATAACATTTTATCTCTCTCTCTCTCTTTATAAATATATGTATAAAATATTCACAATCAAGTAGGTAATATATATATATGTATATATATATATATATATATATATATATATATATATATATATATATATATATATATATATATATTGCCTACTTGATTGTGAATATTTTATTTTTTGCTATTACGGGTTCCATGAGATAATTTTGTAATCGTTAGTACGATGTATTGAAAAACTAAGTAGTTAAATGAAAAAAATACCATTTTGCATGTGTGGAAAAACATCTACGACATAGGAGATGGAACAAATTATCGACATATCAACAGATTCGATGATAAAAATTTAAATTTAAGCAAGAAAAGCTTCTAAATTTTATGTTTAAAAAATTTTTTATGCAAAATACACAGTATTTCTCTAAGCATTTTAATGACATTTATAAGAATGGACATAAGGAGAAAATCTTTCTCAACGTGAGTGGTTACTAGAACAAAGTTATGAGATAAATTAAACTCAGAATATTATGCGATTGCAGTTAATTTCAATAGACCTAGACTTCGACAATTTGGGTAAAAAAAAATGCAAGCACATATCCGAGTTACTAAACATGATGCATGCATCACAAATTAATATTATTAAGGAGTAAATTATTTAAAAGTAGATTAAACATTTTTTTAAAAATAATAGATGCAATATTTTTTTTAATTTCTGTCAACATAAAATACCTAAAACATGTTGATCTACTTAAAATAATATTTAAAGATATATTCTTCTAAGTGCGTGTGTATGAAATAGGGTTCCACGGAAACTTCTAGTTTTAGAGGTTCCACGGAAAGGTCTAGTTCTACGGATTCGGTGAGTCGAAAATTTTGAAGTCCACTGCTTTAAAGCATTGCGCTAAATGAATTCGCTCTGAGTAAAATGTTATTTCTACAAGGAAAAGTATATATTTATTCCGATTGAATTTTGTCAAACCAAAAATGTTTGTACATTTACCTAAAATTAATGAAAAATAACAAAAGAGTGAAAAACAAAAATAATAGAGCAATTTTAATGCTTAATGCTTACATACAGAAAAAGAAAAATAATTTTTACTAGAAAATAAGTCAAAGTATATTACACCAATTTTTTCTTTCTTTTTTTTCCCTTCATACATCAAACAATAACACAGAATATCATTTTTTAATTCTTACCTTGTTTCATAGCTCCTTTTTTTCATCTGGTTAATTTACTTCAACCACCTTACATACTCTTCCAGTGACACATTGAATAAATTTCGAATTTATTGAATTTGAAATTTTTTTCTTTGTGTGTGTGATTTATATATACCTATTTTCTTTCATTTAATTTTCTTCTTTGTATGTTTTTATAATTTTTCTATATTGATGAGTGAGATTCTGAAAATAATTTTCTTTTCCAGATTAAATATTGCTCATGTATATTACCATGCACCATTACAGGAAAATAACATACTTCTAACGGTGCTAATTACCCCATTTGGTTTAAATGAATTTCCATATTTAAATTTTAAGCTTAAAATGCAGATCAGATTCTTCAGTGGTTTATGGTGTGGTACTATAAGAGAAGTCTAGGTTTTTGTTATACTCTGTTGTCTGAATGGTATTATACATTTCTCATCTGATAACGAGGCAATTTATAAATGGTGAACTACAGAAGCTCTGAAAAACAGAATGATTGTGGCTTAAAGCTTAACTTTTTCAATTGTGTCTTTGGTGTTCCAAAAATTAATTTTTACGATATTTCTTACTACTTAAGATTACATCTACTTGAATTATAAAGACAATAAACAATTGTAAATACCGAAGACTGTAAGAAATTTGAGACATTTTTAGGAACACTTAACTTCTGTCGTTGATTCAAAACCACGCGCAGCTCACACACAGGCTTTCTTTGTGAATTTTTAAAAAAAGTTATAAGCCAAGAAAGTAATATTCTCTGTTCTAATCAAACTAGAGTAGCTTTCGAGAAATCAAAATTAGAATTAGCAAAGCTGTAATGGCTCTCCGGCTTTAATAAGCCTGAAGTTGTAATGGGTCCTGATTTTTTAATATTTAAAGTCTCATATTTTTATATTCATTTGTATTTTTGTTTCTTTCTTCTGTATTTTTTGTTCAGAAATTCATATTTTTTTACCCTGTAAAAAACAGCAAAAAAATCATATTTGCTCATCAACACATTTCATAGGTCTGATATGCTATGTAAAAGATGCTGCTTTTAATTTGGTCGTACCACTAAGTTTGATGTTCTGTTAGCAATTAATATTCTAGTTAAAGATAGATAGATAGATAATAGGACGTGGTGAGTGGTAACGAATTTCTTTATATAGGTCATCATTTTGACGGCTGATGTCGCATATTTAATTTGATATTGACGAGGCAGTCTTTTATGGCAGAAAATCTATTTATTGCACATCTTGAGAAACACAAGCAGACACATATTAAACATAAAGCAGGAAATAGGCGACACAATACAGAACAAAGAAAACGAGGATACTACGCGCTGCAACCAGCTGCATGGTAAAGGACAAAGCAGAAAATGCGGAATTTCCAGAGATCTCGTTATTTATACTAAGCGGAAAATCACATGATCTGGGTGTGTGAATAAATGTAATTCAAAAGGTTCCCATTAGACGAGTATCTATTTAAAATAATTAAACAGTTGTCCTGAAGGATTGGACCAGATAATTAAAAGTTATTTAAAAGGATACTAGATAGAATTATTACATATGTACAGTGGCGCACACAAGGAGGACCCTGGGGGTCCAGACCCCCCAAAGCCCTTGATTTTTTTTCTGATTGATTATAATTATAAGTATATAGTACGTAAAATTTAATTAAGTATTTGTTATTAATGATTAATTTTATTAATTGTGCTAATTATTTATTCAATAATTAGCTTTTTACTGTGTTTTGTTCCCGAAAATCGACAAAATCAAAAGGAGCATAGTACAAGAATGGTGAACTTTCGACCCCGGACGCCCACCCTTGAAAAATTCCTGTGTGCGCTACTGCATATGTATATATATAATTTTAAAAGGAGGAATACGGACGATTGGAATTCTTAATCGAAACAAACATGCACTTATTCACATCCAAAAATTGACTAAGCTTAATAAATAATATTAACAAAGTTATACTCTTTAGGTTTAAAAAATTAAAAAATAAATAAATATGCAGTTTCTGCATCACCTCATGCTTGCCTGATAAATCAAATGCAAATAGTTTTATTTTTATCTTATAATAGCAACCAACAGTAACGTCTTAATCGCTGCTGTATATAACAGCCACGAAGAAAAAATAAAGTTATTCTTCGTAACTTTGCGGATATGAGGTTTCCAGTGATTGATGATCGATGGAATAATTTATCACTTCATTGACATTAAAGAAGATGATAAGCTTTGTTAAGTAAAGTTTCTTGACTCATTTTTTTCGCTTACATCCACTGTTCAAACTTTTTGAATTGATTTATTAGGAAAAAATAATTTTACATACTTAATGCATGCAATTTAGTTAAGAAACAAAAACTTCTTAGAAAAATAAGCTTATATTTAGGTTAAAAAATAACTGTATACTTATGTATCAAATATTCTGTATTTCAGAATTTCAAATATTCAGTTCTTTTCTATAATTTACATCAGTTTAATAGAATTACGTTCTTATTTTGTTTCTAGAAAGAATACTTCTAATTGATTTGAAGTGAAAATCATGAATTTTTCAAAATTATTGTTTAAAATATAATCATTTGTTAAATTTAAAAAGAGGTTATTTAATTATTTTAAACTATGTAGGTAAGTTACATAATTAATATTAAAATGATGAACATTTTTCTAAAATAGCTTGAAAACCACTTTAAAATCAACTTGCTTTAATCCATTTAGTTAGCCTAACTAAATCCATTTAGTTTGCCTTGTTTATAATGGAAATATGTTTGATATAAAGAAGTGAAATTTATTACAATTTTGTTGAAACAAAATTTACTTTACAGAAATAATCATCAACTGACTCTTTATTTTTCATTTCAATGCAAAATAAAAAAAAAAAAAAAACGTGAGAGCAAAAAATACCACAAAGAAGTGAGTAATGAAACAGCGTCTTTATTATTTGCAGATAACATACAACTTTTTAAGTAATATGTTATCTATGCAATATTAATTCTAGTTTTGCTATCATTATTATAACGCTCTAAAAATTTTTAATCAAGAACATCGATAGTATGAATTCTAATTTGCAATTATATATTTTTACATAAAAAAACATGAAAGGAAGTGATTAATTTTAATGAAATTAAGGTATGTCACCAGCATATCATTAGACTGTATCAAAGCTGTAGAGAAGATCTGCTGAGCAGTTAATATCAACAAACAAGGATAATGATTAAATGCCTCTGTAAAACAAAAGGTGATTGGGATAGCTGGCTCCTGAAATCCACACACGGATTCGACGGTCATATTTTTCAAGATTTATATGAAATGTATACTTTTGAGATAAATATATATAGCATTAAAATGAAATAAAATACTTAATAAATGTCTATTTTTAAATTTTGTTACAGAAAACTCCATACGAACATATGCCTTTAAGGAATGTGGCATTTTTTACTTATAGAAAACGCTTTTTATTTGTAAACGCCATCATTTGAACAGTGAGAATTCGAGTGTAGAACGGCTTGATGAACATTTAATCTGTCTAGGCGGCTCATTGTCCTCCCGTTTGTGAGATATATTAGATAGGAGTGGGGATGGGGGTTGCCATCTCAGAGATGACGTCCTCGTCATTTGACCGAGGTTCAAAATTACGAAGTCTGTCAATAATAGCCCTCATTTTACTGTAGAGTGCAACTTCAATAAAAATTCTTACTCTCACTCACTGTGAGAATGCAACTATATTTCGTGTACTTATTTTTTTATTACTGTTAGTTTGATTTTATTTCAAATGAATGGAATTATAAAATTAATATGAAAATCTCACACGTGTACAACAACAATTAAAGCCGTCTCAATACAGAGGTTTTAATTTGTGCTCATCCAGTTTTTCCCCCAAAAGTGATGAATGTACTACTTTGTAGTGAATTGCACAAAGATTGTATTAAATTCTATCAGCTCTGTTTCCCACACATTGTTTCCAAAATTCAGACATTTTATATAAATTCTAGTAATATGATTCCTCAACTTTTTTAAGCCCTATTGTGATTTTCAAGCAGAAACAATGGTGTAAGTGTTAACCAACACTGTCAGATTCTTCCAAACGCACACAAAATCATTACTGCCTTCTTCTACAAGAAGAGCAATTTTCGGAGATAAATTGGTTTTAGGTTCTGGATGACTCCTTGGTCCATGGGTCGTATTAATGCTACCACATTTGCAAGTAAAAATTTTTCCATTTCATCTGGGTAATAAGGTGCGTTGTCTAAAATTAGTATAGCTTTTTGCGGGAGACCAAGAGATTTGAGATGTTGTCGAACAGAGGGAAGGAAATTCATAATCCATTGATAATATCAATTAAAAATGTTTAATTTCTCATACATTTCAACACCGTGAATTAAGAAATACAATACAATGATGAAAAATGAAACATTACTCTTGATTAAAGGCAATTGATTCATTTATTAATTAACATTGATCGAAAAGCTAGTAACTTATTAAAAACTAAATTAGCCAGATAAATTTTAAGAACTTGATTTTTTACTAGGAGAAAATGATCCAATAATATATTTTGTTTACCTTTAATGTTACTGTTTTACCTTTAATGTAGGAATTGATTGATTGATTGACAAAAGTAGGAAGTAACCTTGAAGCAATCAAGGTTACAAAAAGTAAAACACGAACCATGTATTTATTTAGTGAATATTTAACACACATGCACTTAAAACTGAATACTTTTTTTTATCAATTTAAAAGAATTTAGGATGAAATTTCAATTTTTAATTGTAAATTTTGCTTCTTTTTCCTTTAAAAATAACTCTTATAAAACTTAAATTTACGAAATATATACTCATTCGCGTCTTTTTTCTTATTTTACCTATCTTTATACATGAAAAACTTCTGTGTGTGTCATGTGACTAAACTCCTCCTAAACGGCTGTACCGATTTTGATGACATTTTTTTGTGTGTCTCAAATGGATGGATTCGAGAATGGTTTAGATTCAGAATTGGGTCCGATATTACAGTTAGTTAAAAAGATATTAATTAAAAACCTTAAAACGCATAATTGTTTTACCCCTGTGTGCTGTTTATTCCGCGCCAAAAAAATAAAGAAATAAGAGCGGAAAATTTTGTTTTTCGCACGGTCAATTGAATGTTGCGTGTCCGAGGATTGGCAAACCATTGCATTTGTTTGTTTGTTTATACCCCTCTAGGATTAATCACAAAAATATTGTGCATTCATTGGCATTGCGATAAATTTATTTATTGTGCATTAAAAATATACCCGTTATGAATATATACATACACACACACACACACACACACACACATATATATATATATATATATATATATATATATATATATAGCTCGAGTTTTATCTTTTTTACCGATTGTGTAGAACACTCATTCTCTATTTCTTCAATGCTTTCCCTCGTTTCATTCTTGTTGTTTTATATCAAGAAATAAGAGCTTTTTAAACCCTAAATTTTAAAAAGCTCTTATTTCTTAATAAAGGGTGTTTTTTCAGAGGTATAGAACTTTAAATTACAATAAAACAACGATGTATTATTCGATTGACATGAATTTTTTTTATTCGAAAGATAATCTTTTGTGGCAAATTACATTTTAAATATGATTTCTGGCATAGACTGCCACGGCTGGCTCGGATGTAGTCCAATCTGGACGTCCAATTTTCGATGATTTTTTCCAACATTTGTGGCCGTATATCGGAAATAACACGGCAAATGTTGTCTTCCAAATGGTCAAGGGTTTGTGGCTTATCCGCATAGACCAATGTCTTTACATAGCCCCACAGAAAATAGTCTAGCGGTGTTAAATCACAAGATCTTGGAGGCCAATTCACAGGTCCAGAACGTGAAATTAGGCGGTCACCAAACGTTTCTTTCAATAAATTGATTGTGGCACGAGCTGTGTGACATGTTGCGCCGTATTGTTGGAACCACAGCTCCTGGACATCATGATTGTTCAATTCAGGAATGAAAAAGTTAGTAATCATGACTCTATACCGATCACCATTGACTGTAACGTTGTGGCCTTCATCGTTTTTGAAGAAGTACGGACCAATGATTCCAGCAGCCCATAAAGCGCACCAAACAGTCAGTTTTCTGGATGTAACGGTGTTTCGACAAACACTTGTGGATTAGCTTCACTCCGAATGCGGCAGTTTTGTTTGTTGACGTAGCCATTCAACCAGAAGTGCGCTTCATCGCTAAACAAAAATTCGCTTATGAAAATCGGGAACAACGGCAATCTCGTTTTGGGCCCATTTGACCAGTCTACGCCTTGCTTGATGATCGTTTTGATGAATTGCCAAACCAAACTGAAAATAAATCACTTGACAGCTGTTAAATCGGTCGCGATCTTGGAAAGTAATGCCAACTTAAACTTCTATACCTGGAAAAAAAACACTCTTTATAAATATGTTTTTTTTTATGTAGTAAAAAATGGTTATCGCGTTTCTCTTGGAAAATGTCTTCACTTCAAACTAGCATTTACTTTCCCATTTTTTTCAATAAAAGTTGACGTATTCTACCTCATTGTCACAAAAAAATAATTTTTTTAAAGATCTACATAATTTCTGAACATTTAAATTGTACATAACTTTGGATAGATTATACTTACCTTTTCAATTGTAAAGTTACCTCTAAATAGTGTAAACGTCGTCATTTAGAATTATATTGTTTTCTTCGCTAATGTACTCTCAGTCACATTTAACGATCCAGATAACACCTCCACTCATACGGTATCCGACTACGTTCGGAACCGTGATTTTGCAAAAACGGAAAAATGGATAATATTTATGATATTTAGTGTCCCATAGATTAGAAAATGTATATAAACTTGTTTTAAGAATAGCATTACAATAAAAAATTATTTAAGTATAATATTTTGGCAAAAAATGAACATATAATGACCAATTTTCAAAATATTCTCCTTTTGTGAAAAATACTTCTATTATAATAATATTTTGCCTGTATATAGATCAGACCTCTGTACAGAGGATCAACTAGAATTTTTGAAATATATAACTTAGAAGTGGGTTTATATCCATGTTTTACGACAACAGAGGGGATAAATTTTAAGAAAAAAAACGCCGATCATTATTTCAATTGGTTGTAACTCTGAAAATAATGTGAATTTTTCAAAAATCATAGTTGAGCCTCTGTACAGAGGTTTGCGCAATATGCACGCAAAATATTATTATAATAGAAGCATTTTTCAGAAGATGAGAACATTTTCAAAAAGGTTATTCTAAGTTAATTTTTTGCCGAAATATTGTATTTAAATAATTTATTTTTGTCAAAATGTCCTTAAAACAATTTTATACATATAATCTAATCTAAGTTACACTAAATATTATGAAAACTATTCATTTATGCGCTTTTTTAAAATCACGGTCCCGAACGTAGTCGGATACCTTAAGGCTGTCTTTGGTTAATGATAAAGAATAGGACACGAAACCTGAATATTTTTTCAGATATAAAAAAAAAAAAATACTACAACATAACATTTTATCCTGGCTTCACTACTGTGTAGAGAATCGCTTATTTTATCATATTACTCATTTTTATCCTATTGACATATCTTTTCTTTTATAAAAGCTGTTTCGCATTTTTTCTCCTATATTGTAATGCTAAATAAGCTATCCTTTTACATGTTAAAAGGGAAAATTAATTATTTATGGAATATTTTGAAATTTTAAAAAAGCTATATTTTTTGTTAAAAAATCTATAAGTTACAATGTTACAAACTTCCAGGAAAATATATGCATTTTTCTATTCCAATAGAAGCTCCACGTCTAGTTCAACCTCTCATACATTTGGCGAAAATAATCTTAATGCTCACTTTAAAAAGAGTTATCTTCTAAATTCGAAATGCGACGTTATATAATAATAAGTTCTATCAATCAATACTCGCTTTTCCATTGAATGACTTAAGACCTTGATTAATTTAAAGAGCAGTGAACCTTATTACTAGTTCAGATAATTTTTATGCATTCGGGACTCCGAACTCCTGATTAGACAGGTGTATCAATAGGTACGAAGCTCATGTGTGTACGAAGCTCATGTAGAAAGTGTTTCTACTACGT
>BMAU01014612.1:0-101251 GCA_019973935.1 Trichonephila clavipes | reverse complement strand
TGCTACAATCCCGATTGTTCTCTATTGTGTGAAGATTATGGCAGTAAACACAAAACACTGCTGCTCCACACAGAAGTGCGATGGCTGTCTCGGGGTAAAACTTTAACAAGGCTATTTGAACTTAGAGCCGAGTTACAAATGTTTCTTTCAGATACTTCTTTTAATTTGAAAGACCGTTTGTATGATAAACCTTGGTTGTTCCGACTGTCTTTTATGGCGGATATCTTTCAAAAACTGAACGAATTAAATTCATCATTGCAAGGTAAACAGACAACAATCTTCCAGGCCTTTAACAAAATAACTGCCTTCAAAAGAAAATTAGAATTTTGGATTATTTGCATTGGAAAGAGAGAAATAGAAAGCTTTACGTCACTCAGTGAGTTCGTTAGCGCTAACGACTCCAGAAATGTTTCAAGATGATGTATTTGAAGAATTGGTCACAGCTAAGTCTCAATTCCCTGATGCGCGCATCTTTTGAGAAGTATTCTCCTGAAGAACAGAATACAAAAAATGAAACTGAATTCATGGATTCATAATCCTTACCCAACTTACAAAAAAGCCAGAAAGTATGTCAAACGAGATATACGAATCTCTTTTAGAAATGTCATCATAGAATGTATGGAGTCACTGTTTAAAACGACGCCTCTCAACGATTTTGGGTGCAGAATCCGTGATAAATATTCACGCTTGGCAAAATGGCTCTGAATATTCTTCTCCCGTTCCCAACAACATACATATTTGTGCGAGTGCCTTCAGGATTCTCAACCTGGCGCAGCCACGAAAACAAAATACCGCAATAGACTGGACGCCGAACCTGATATGAGACGTCAACTGTCCTCTATAAAACCTGACATCAACCTATTGATGAAAATAAAAACAGTTTCATACCTCCCCATTAGTTATATATTTTTCTTTTTTTTAATATCTTCTGTTATATATATTATACTTGGTATGTAAGTAAGTAATAAGTAATTGTTACATTGTGCTTTTATTATGCTTATTAATAAAGGATACACTTTTAAAAACTATTGTTTTATTGTTGGGTTCCGTCATAGTATTTCGCTTTCCAAAAGGGTTCCGTCACCAAAAAAGATTGAGAACCGCTGGTCTACGCCATACCTCAGTGCGCTTTCGATTTTCATTTATTCCGTTCATCAGTGTAATCACAATTTTTTTATTTCATAATAAAACTAGATTTCGAAGAGAGGTGGTGGCAATATTTTAACATTAAATAAATACAACAAAAAATAATATTAATGTATTATTACACTTCCTGATATAAATTATTTACACTATTTTAAGCCTTCATTACACAAAATTTGTAACTATGACAGTGGAAGAGGGAAAACTATGAAATTAAAATAAAATATCAAAATGTTTTTATCATTTAGTTTTTTTTTTTCTTTTTGAATGTTTTTTTTTCAGTACATGTAAATATATATCTACGCTTCCCCCATACTGTTTTTTTATAGCTTATATATATATATATATATATATATATATATATATATATGTGTATATATGTGTTAAAAGTGTGTGTGTGTTTAATTCATTACTAAATTAATTATTTGTTAATTAAAAAAAGTACATTGTCTATTATTTTGGATAATAATACATTTCAGAGACATTTTTAAGCTAACTAAAGAATCGTTTTCTTTTTATTGCTTCACATTAATAATTTTTTAACTAATGCAATATTGTTTTTTAAAAGTCATAGATCGAAATTTGAAGCTATATTTTATCTGTGAGGAGGAGAGGAAGAGGAAACAGTAATTTTACACTAAAAAAACCGTGTTATGCCGGGCTAGAGGGAGGGGGAAAAACCCGTCTTAAATCAAAAATATGTGGAACAAATTTCGAAAAAGGGAAATTTAATGAAATAATTTTAGAAATCACTCACATTGCGTGCGTACAAACACACACATAATTGCTGGCGTCATGAGGGAAAGAGAAAGCCCGTGCAAAGCCGGGCCATGCAGCTAGTACATGTAATATTAGGATAAATTTCAAACTTAACACTTCATTTAAAATGGAATCACAATAACTGAGTGTGTCAGATTGTTCCGTTTGGTTTTTAAGTTTTCTATGCACACAACAACATCATGAACATTTTTTATTGAATACTGAGTGTATTCTCTGTTTCCTTTTATCAATTTTTTCATGTTTTGTCACCGTAATTGACTTCAAACGTATATCAACTCTTCACCGCGAGCTGTCCTTCCACACACTTGTTTTATCCATCCCCCTTCTTTTACTAAAGGCATTTTGTGCAAGTTGGTTCATTTAAATTTTTATTATTTCCCAATAGCTTTCTCCTTCCCTGTTCTATGGAGTCTTAGAAATTTGTTTCTAAGATCTTCCTTTTACTCGGGAAGTTCGATCATTCTGAGTGTCCTATTTTATTTTCCACGCCCACTAACTGTGTTGGCTGGTTCTGTCCTACCGAAACAGCAGTTAGCTGAGCATCTCTTTCCTCTGCGAGTGGACTGCGTCCGTCGCTGTTTTTCTAGCAGAATTATGTATCTGCCATTATTTGTTACCCCGTTTTAATTTTTCTCCCTTTTTTATTTTTATGTCACCCCATCACTAAATAATTTTTTCCTTATTAATTCTGATGAGGAGGTACGTCCCTAATGTGGGACAGGCACTCAGTAAATTACATGCCACTTGCCACATCATCATAATACCACCTTCACCGCCTCAATTCTGCTTTTCCACCTTGTGTCTGATAAAGGCTTAATAGTAAGCTTTAATTTATCTTTGATAATTTTCCAGCGTTTGCTGGAACGTGAAAATAGCAAAAAAAAAAAAAAAAAAAAAAATCTTCTGAATAAAACCATAAAATGTTTTTGTTGCCACTGGTAAATTAGCTGCGTCTACCAATAACAGATTCCAGCCACGACAACTGAAAGGTGTGAAAAATGCCCTGGGATTTATATTTAATATTCGAGTTTTAACACCACTAATTATGCGTACCATATTTGCACCATTGTCGTATCCTTGTCCACGACAGTTTTGATATCTAAGCCATTTTTTCCTAGCTCTCCCAGTATTGCATTGGTCAAGTATTCTCCAGTCGTTTCAGTGACAGCAAGAAGTCCGATCAAGTTTTCTTCTGTACTTCCAGTTGATGTACCACAATATCTTAAGTGTTAAATTCCAGTGCAGTCAAGTAAACAAGAATATTTTGTTTCTTTTATCCTACCAGTCACTTCACTGGTAACTGTGTTTGATATGATTGTGATCAAATCATCTTAAATACCGTGGCTTAGATAATGGTGTGTGCAAGTTGCTTATTATCAATGAGATTTATGTGTTCCCGTAACATAGGATCGGATTTATATAGATATCAATTTAAATAAGTCCATGAAGTTTCCAGAATTCTTAGTGACTTGGTCTGTTTTAAGATATTTTCTGTGACCTCTCTAAACGCCAGATTATGACAGGCTAAGAAATTTATTATATCAATTAATCTCTCAATCAAATTGTACCAATGTTTTTGAGACTCAAGAATTCACTTTTCGTTTTCTCGGTCCAATGTTTTTTCGTGCTTTATTCTCTTCTCTAATGTTATTCGTTGGAACATATAAGCTATATGTTCTTTAGTATTCTCATGTCTCTGTAAAATACTACTTAAGTGTTTCCAACCACATCACCCTCTGTACCGTTTGAATTTGTGAATTGACAAATAGTCTAATTGGAAAACAGAAAACTTTATTTTTAGAACTTGAATAAACCAACCAGCGGTGACGTTGTGAGTTTCACTATTACTTAGTTTTCTTTAGAAATGAAAATTGGAAAAATATCTATGATCATCATCTTTAGGATAATATTCATCGCTGTTATTTAACTGCTGTGTGGGACCGCTTTGAACTATATTATGATGCGACGCTATTTTAACTCTTCTTCATTTTCTAAATTGTGGACCCAGTTTCCTAATTTCACGTCGCATCATAACCATAGTTAAAATAAACTAGAATACATAAATTAACAGTAAAATAAACAAAAATCAATAATTTAACAGAACGAACCTTTTACGTTTAAGATAAATTTATTTTAAGCACACGCATATCGAAATTTACTTTTACAACAAGATCACAATAATTAACTTAGCTTGAGAAAGGGAGGGTGCTGGGGGATGGACATGGTTGACGCCCAGAATCTCGGAGTACGGTTCTTCTGTAGTTATGGGATCGGCTCTCTCTGTCCAAATTCGGGTGCGTGCAGTTTTTATTCAGCACCTCGTCACTCAAAAACCCTAGAGCTTTTTTCTTGTCCAGTAGAATTTCTCTGATTGGTCCAGGCCGGCACCCAGTGTTACACCACCTCAAAATTTATGGGTTTAGTGAACTTTTTAACGCGGGAACTTTTTTTTGACACACCCCACCAAAAGGAATTTCACCACATCCGGTCAGGGGGGACTCGTATAAAAATTCCAAGCCGTTTCAGGGGCGAATTCTAAACAGAAACAAATCTGGCCTCCCATCAATTATAACCGATTGGAAATTCTATAGTAAACGTACACAATCCCGGGTCAAAAAAGAAAATGCCTAGCAAGTGCTTGTTTCTCTATGTCACTATTATCTCTGCTCACAGGCGAAGAACTAATCTCAATCACTTTTTCTTGATTGCGACTTATGTTACTCAACGTAAACACAAAAATCTCAGATTCAGGTTATGATTACCAAGTTTTTGATCCTATTTCGATTTTCGTCGTTCGGTATCGATAGTCGGTGCACCTGGAGTAACTTCCAAATTCAACGGAGACTCGGATACGAATAAATGTTATTGAAAAGTCAAAGGAATCGATTAATTTGATTCAGCGTTACTGGCATAGCTAATCCTGAGGGCCTGTATCGAAATTCCTTCGTGGGCTCTTTTTTTTTTTAGATAAGAGAACCCTGTTAGTTGGACTGTAGTTACACATGTTGGATCCCCTGTAACTTGGGGGGGTATCATTGATATGGCAATATCAATTGATATATATCAATGCAAGAATAATCAGAAAAAATGAGGCTGATTGCAAGCAATGTGGAAAAATTCATGAGAAGAAGAAATGTCCGGCATATGGAACGAAATGCCGAAATTGTGATGGAAGAAATCACTGGGCAAAAAATGTGCAGAACTCAAAGAAATAAAAAGAAAAAACATGGCTGCTCGAAGAGTGAATACTATTGAAGAAAGCAGTGAAAATTCTAAGACTATTTACATTGGGGAACTGAAGTCAGTAAATGAACTGGACACGAAAGAAGCCAACTGTGTATGGTATGAAAAAATTTTAGCAAATAAAAATGCTGTAATGTGTGTGAGTCTTTAAGGTATCCGAACACGTTGAATATGACGAAATTCGGTCAAGACAGATATTTTTGTTTTCTCTTTTATTGAATAGAGCCATCTTTTGGCTTTACAAAACATATTTTGTTTTGTTTCTACTCTTCCTAGAGGCCAAGTTACAATCAATTTTATTAAGTTAGAAAAACCGGAAGTGGGTCTTTCATCTACCAGAAGTGGGCATTTAAATTGTTCGAAATCTATCATGGCGAGTCTGGTTACTCAAAATATTACAAATGTATTTCCATAAAACTTTTTGAACTTGATATTTATGCTATTTTCTGGAGAATGTACAAAACAATTTTGCTTATTGTATGAATATTTTTTGAGTTAGGGCTTGTTATTTAAATAATGGTCTCATAAAGAATGTGATTTTTCTTGTAATGTTTACTCAATCAACTCTAAAATTTTCAAATTTTAATAAAACATTAAAATTTTAGTACATTATCTAGATAAATGCATCTAGATTGTTTTGGTAATAGTTTTACTAATATAAGTTTATTACTTTTTTCTTTAATTGCTTTGAAGTTTTACAAAAATGTTGCTAAGATTTCACTTATAATTGGGATTTTTGTGAAATTTAGGCAATTTATTTTAAATATTGTTAGTTAAATATTAGTATTTACTGGTATTGAGTCCTATAAAAAAGCCTTTATAATATTTAAATATGTTATTTGTTAAAAAGTGCTCTGAATGTGTTCGGATACCTTAAACTGTATCTCAAGTGAATGTAATTCCCAAGTCAGATCTCTGAAAGTAGGAAGAAAAACCAGCAGTAAGTAATTGCTAAACTGTTGTGCTTGACTACAGTGATAACAGAGTTCCGATTCTAGGTGAGTGCTACCTCAACTGTCAAACTAAAAGGTATGGAAAAACTTATAAATTTTCAGTTACAAGTTTAAATTCATGTCCAATTTTAGACCTTGAAGCCTGTTGAGAATTAGGGCTGATCCAGAGGTTGAATATGATCTACGAAAGCCCTATTGAAACTCCAAAATTAATTTTGAAAGAATTTGCAGGCACAGGAAGATTTAAAAAAAATGTAAAAATTAAATTAAAAGAAAACTCTCTTCCTCATGTAGCAGCCCCTTGCTATACATAACAAAGTTAAAGAAGAACGCAGGCATCTAATAAGTAAACTTGAAGAGCCAACTGAATGGGTTGTAATCCACTCACCTAAGAGTTGCCACTGAATGAGGCGATTCAAAGACCTCATTACCCAATCCCTGCTGCAGATGCACTTAGAAAGCTACGAGGTGGTAAAGTGTTTACTGTTCTAGATGCAAAAAATGGTTTTTGGCAGTTACCATTAGATGAAGAATTTTCATACCTAACCACATTTTGTGCACCTTGGGGCGTGACACATTTTTAGTAGTGTCATTTCGCCTGACCTCTTCTCCTGAAGAATTTCAATAGGCAATGGATGAAAATATAAATCCTTAATTTGATGATATTGCACTGGGTTCATCTACTGTGGAAGAACACTGCAGATTATTACGTCGAACACTCTTGAAAGCAAGAAAGGCCAATATAAAATTTAATGTATTGAAAGCGCAGCTATATATAAATCTATCACAAACTTAAATTAACTATCTAGGTCAGGGGGTGAGCAGACTTTTTCAGGCTACGGTCCACTTCTAATTTTTCAAAGTGTCACGGTCCACCCAGTGACATAGGAGTCTTGAACTAAAGAAGGGTCTACAATGTTTATTATTTAAGGTGTTTGTTGGCCCAAAAGTAAATTAAACTTAATAGCTAAAGCACCATGAATATCGGAACACTTCAGTGGTACTTGTTGCTTGCTCCCAGCTTTATAGCATGACCATTTGGTCGAAAAAACTATTGCTATATTTCCTTCTTCGGCAAATTCCATGTCCTCATCATTACAACAAAATAGTAGAAAAATATAGCTAAAAAGTGTATAAAAGAAAACGACAATTGAAATTACAAATTTATTGGAATATAAGCCGCCCTTTTTCTAATGTTTTTGGATACTCAAAATCGAGTGCGGCTTCGAATCAAAGACGGAGATTCATTGGATGGGGAAATTGAGCATGATACTGACGGTTAGAGCAGATTGATTCAAGCAATTACTTAAAAATTATTAATTTAAAAAATAAATTAACTATACATTTAATAAATTAATTATACATTTCTTATTAGTCCTCATTTAATTTTTAAAAATTTTTTTGTAAATATCGGAGTTTGACAAATTTTATTTAACACTACTTTTTGTATTTTAACAAAAGCATGAGGTGTAGCTCAAATTAAAAAAAATACGGTAATTGCTATTAACAGATTGGTCTTTGTCTCCTTTGGCAACATTACGTCATTTAAAAAATAAAAGTTTTCTTTTCATACGCTCTCTTACTAAATATCTTTGATCCAATAACTGAATCAAAAGGCATTTTGTTTGATTTGCAGAAATACAACTCTGTGATAAGAGGGGATTTTGTTACGTTTTCTTTTAAACTTAAAATACTACTCTCACAGAGACAAAGCAACTCAGACCTAGAATCTAATACAATTCTAGGGAGATAAAAATTCATAACTGTTATTATTATTGAAATTGCAGAAAGGAAGACACTATTCACTCTTTCTCGAGGCAGCAAAAATATTTTCGGATCATTTGTTAGGGCTTCCGAATGTGCTGGCATCGTTAGAGTTCCCTTCCCCCACTTATGTGTTTTCATCTTCATCTAGCGAAGTCGTAAATAAACTACTTCTGTTAAGCTTTTTTTTTTTTCACGTAGAAGTATTAAGATATTTGGAAAAGCACAGAGGGTATTTTAAAGGATTATTTGGGTGAGATTTATATTTGAGTCTTCTCAAACATATATAACACACAATGAGAAACGTTTTACAAAATTCTTTTTAGAACTGAGACTTAAAAATTAATCTCCTTACAATTCAGCTATTATGTCAGGAATAATATTTGAAAAAAAAAATTAACTCGTTTCCACGAGTTCGTTTCTTCAGCTAGTCATAAATACGGAATATGTCCTTACCTACATAGAATTACAATAAAAAAAACTTAACTCTTTTAAGCCACATTTAAAGCAAAATGCAAGATACAAACATTTTCCCAATAGCCACAAATATAATATAATTAAATGATGCACTAACTATCAAACTATTCAAAATGCATTAAAAAAAGTCATTTTTACCTAAGATAGTTCTAACAGAGTTATAGTTTGCAGAGGACTTAGTCTGCATACTGTCCGCTAGACTTGAATATCGTGGTATATAGTTACTGACTGCTAATCTTGCACTGGATTCTAAGTGGTTGTCTGTAAGACGAGACCGATATGTATTCTCTTAATTATATTCATCGTTGAAAATACTGATTCACATAGGTAGGTAGAGCCAAAGAACAAAGTTAAATGGAATGCAACCTTTTTTAAATTAGGATACTTTGCTTCGTCCATTAGGTTCCAAAAGTTATTCTTAGGTTCTGAGCTACGTGCTTTTAAAATTATTTCATTTTGAAAGAGAAGAACTTCGTTTTCCTCAAGAGATAAAGAGAATATATCGCTTATATTTTTTGTTATGTCTTTCACATGAATATTGCCAAATGGGTAACACATGAAGGTAACAATTGGTTCCAGTCTAGTGAATTCTTGAAAACGTCTCTCAAATTCTGAGGGAATTTTTAGTATTTCATCATAATATTTCTCTTTATTTAATGTACTTTCGTTTTTAGACCATTCGTCAGAAATATTTATGAAATTTTTTAGTTCATTCTTCATTAGCTGGGAAGATAATAGCTGTAACTTGTTTTTGAAAGTATTAACATATCCTATCAGTTCTACAGAGTGTTTTTTTCCAGGTATAGAAGTTTAAGTTGGTATTACTTTCCAAGATGGCGACCGATTTAACAGCTGTCAAGTGATTTATTCTCAGATTGGTTTGGCAATTCATCATGAATAGACTCACGCCCGAACAACGCTTTCAAATTGTGCAATTTTATTTCGAAAATAATGGTCGATTTTCATAAGCGAATTTTGTTTAGCGATGAAGCGCACTTCTGGTTGAATGGCTACGACAACAAACAAAACTGCCGCATTTGGAGTGAAGCTAATCCACAAGTGTATGTCGAAACACCGTTACATCCAGAAAAACTGACTGTTTGGTGCGCTTTATGGGCTGGTGGAATCCTTCTTCAAAAACGATGAAGGCCACAACATTACAGTCAATGGTGATCGGTATAGAGCCATGATTACTAACTTTTTCATTCCTGAATTGAACAATCATGATGTCCAGGAGCTGTGGTTCCAACAAGACGGCGCAACATGTCACACAGCTCGTGCCACAATCGATTTATTAAAAGACACGTTTGGTGACCGCCTAATTTCACGTTTTGGACCTGTGAATTGGCCTCCAAGATCTTGTGATTTAACACCGCTAGACTATTTTCTGAGGGGCTATGTAAAGTCATTGGTCTATGCGGATAAGCCACAAACGCTTGACCATTTTGGAAGACAACATTCGCCGAGTTATTGCCGATATACGGCCACAAATGTTGGAAAAAGTCATCGAAAATTGGACGTCCAGATTGGACTACATCCGAGCCAGCCGTGGCAGTCCTATGCCAGAAATCATATTTAAAATGTAATGCCACAAGATTATCTTTCGAATAAAAAAAATTCATGTAAATCGAATAATACATCGTTGTTTTATTGCAATTTAAAGTTCTTTACCTCTCAAAAAACACCCTTTACTATTGTTTGATTTTTTCCCTTTCAATTGTAAGTTTAATTCATTAAGATGGCTTGTTATATCAACAAAAGCTAAATCCATCAACCAAATTTTATCACTTAGTTCGATGTATGTTTCATCTTTTGATTCCAAAAAATCTTTTACCTCTTATAGTCGGTCCCTGAATCTTTGTAAAAATATACTCCGACTTAGCGAACGGACATCAGCATGATATAACAATTCCCCGAAATCAGATATGTTTTCTTCTAGTTGGGCTCGAAACATTCTTCTCTGAAGACTTCTTCTTCGAATTGAGTTCACAATTTTCATGCAGATTGCCATAAAATGACGCACATATTGAGAATTTTGCAACTCAGGGCCTATTGGTGAATAATGCAATGGTAAGAAAGGAAATGCGGAAAGTCATCGTCTTTCATACACATAGCCAAAAATCCATTGACTGTGCCGTTCATAGAGATGGTACCCCATCAGTTGTCATCGATACAACTTTATAAATTGGAATATTTTTCTCTTCTATGTATTTTTTGAAGGCACAGTAAACATCTCCACCTCGTGTTTTCTTCTTTAGGGGTAATATTGTCAATAACTCTTCTTTTATACTCATATTCTGAAAAACCATTCTTACAAAGATACAAAGTTGAGAAATATTAACCACGTCCACAGATTCGTCAAACTGCAAAGAGAAGCAAATACAATTTATGATATCTTCGATCAGCTGATCAGCCAGATCGAATTAATCATTTTTATGCGGCGTGTGACAGTCTACGCGAAAGTTGAATATCTTTAATTGCAGAAAGAATTTCAGTTTTATTCTTCAATGAATCAAATAATGAGTCACTGGCTTCCAAAACGCTTTCTTTTATTATTTCTCCATCTGCGAAAGGTTTCTTATGTTTTGCTAACAGATGACTTACACGAAGAGATGCAACAGTTGCAGCTTTAGATAAAGTATTGGATTTAACATAAGATGACTGTTGTCCGATTAATTGCGATTTAAATTCTTTTTTAATTTTTGTTTATGCAATTCGCTTTTTATAGGAAAGTGTGTATCAAAATTTCCATGCATAGTTTTGAAATGTCTTTCAACGTTTCCTTTTTTTGGAAGTGCCACACTTGCATGACATATATAGCGCACACACATTTCACCATCGTAAAGAAAAACTGTTCTTCCTACTCTGTAGGTTTACTTTTTAACACTTGTTTCCGACATTATATGTGTCTTTGATGTATGACAGACTACTATTTTAACTATAAAAAAACATACAATCTTCAAATTGAATGTTTGAACTACTATGAACGACTGTTGGATCACGGAGCGTGGACGTTTTCAAAGCTACGAATAAAAAAGGAACTAATGAATTTGTAAATGACTGATCTATTAAACACGCTCGCTGCTGGTGCCCCGCCATCGTGGGACGTAACGTAAACACAAGAATCTAATCGCGTGTTATCGTAAAAAGGGCTGATCAACGTTTATTTTCTCCTCTAGTCTGCGCGTGGGGGAGGGGAGTAAATTTCTATTGCAGGCATCGTGTTGATCGCATAACCCCTTTATAATCACAGAAAATGTGGTAAGCGCCTTAGTGAGCTTCCAGTAATGGTAAATGTGTCGTGCACTTAGTCGCATGGATTGTGAAAAGCCGATTCTCCAATCTAACTGGCGCCGGTGTTCCATAAATATATATTTCTATTAATATGCGCATTTTGGTCTTATTTAAAGGAGGTCACCTCAAAATGTCTTGGTGGTCCACCGGTCGATCGCGATCGACTTAATGCCCACCCCGGATTTAGGTCATGTTTTGTCCGATAAAGGAACTAAACCAGATCCCAAGAAAATTAAAGCCATTGAAGAGTTTGCAACACCTAACTGCAAAGAAGATTTGCAAAGATTTCTCGATATAGTAACATTCCTAGCAAAATTTACACCCCACCTATCAAATTTAATGCATAATCTAAAGCAGGTTCTAAAAAAGATTCTGTGTAGATCTGGGATACAAACACAGAGAGGAATTTTGAGGTGATAAAACAAGCCATAATGAAATCTCCCTGTTTGAAATATTTTGACAAAAACAAGGTAGCAACTGTATCTGTTGATGCTAGTAAAAATGGACTTAGAGCTATGATTCTTCAAGAAGATCGGCCAGTAGCGTATGGATCTATATTATTAACGCAGACTCAACAACGTTATGCTCAAATTGAAAAGGAGCTAATGGCTGTGATATATGCGTTGGAGCATTTCAACTATTATACTTACGGAAGGTTTGTCACAGTCCAGACAGATTACAAGCCAATACTGGGCCTTAGTAAGAAACCATACGATACAATATCTCCTCGTCTTCAACGCTGGTTACTTCGACTCAATAAATATAATATTCAGTTGGAATATGTTCCAGGAAAGAACCTAGCTATAGCAGATGCACTATCAAAAGCACAATCAACCACCGATAATTTTGATGAAGTTCTTGGCCAGGAGGTTACTATGAGAACAAACCTGTTAACACAAGCTTCACCAACTAAATGGGAGGAAATAGAAAGGCTGGCTAGCTATCCTGAAATGTAATAGGCTTTGTTTCACGTTATAATGGTTAGCCAGAGAAAAAAAACAAAAATGGCTGAACAACCTTATTGGCATTACAAAGACAAATTATATTTCACAAATGAAGGAATTATTTGCAGAGGGCAACGATTAGTGGTACCAGTATTATACAGAAAATAAATATTGAAACTATTAGATGTGCCACACAAAGGTGTATTTTCCAGTAAAATTAAAGCCAGGGAATATTTTAATTGACCTAACTTGAATAGAGATGGTGAGGTATGTGTCCAAATGCAAGATCTGCCAGAAATATCAAAGAGAAAGCCAGAAGTAAATTCTTACCAATCCATAAATTCCAGGCGGACCTCGGCAAAAAGTTTCATTTGGTTTATTTTGTTTAAAAGGCAAACAACATCTGCTGATGATAGATTATTTGTCTAAGTACGTTGAACTGAAACCATTTAACAGTACAACAGAACAATCTGTCATTACAGTCATGCAATCCATTTATGTAACATATGGAATACCAAAAGACCTTGTGAGTAATAGTGGACCACCATTTAACTCAAATTTGATGATGAATTTCTTTTGAGAATGGGGTATTATACATCATGTTACACCCCCTCATTTTTCCTGAGAAAATGGACAAATAGAGAGAAAAGTGCAAACAGTAAAAAATTCTCTTCCTAAAATTGCAGAACAGGGAAAAGATTTGTGTGTATGTTGTATTGCTTTACAACAGGATAGAACCAGCAAAGGACATGCCATCACCAGCTGAACTATTAATGGGAAGAAAGCTAAGAACTTTCAGCCATCACATCCAGGCCAATTAAAACCTACATTTGATGTTGAAAGAGCAAAGGAAGCTTTAAGAAAAAGGCAGATCCTTCTAAAAAAATATTCTAACAAACATGCAACACTGTTGCCTGTGCTACATCAAATTCTAAAGTATGGTTTAAACAAAGAATAAAAGGGCTTTGGAAGCAAGGAACTATAATCCAAGTTGATCCTCAACCTCTCTCATATATAATAAAAGGAGAGGATGATGTGTTTTCAGGAGAAACAGATTTCACATTCGACAAGACTATACTGAGAATGATAATCCACGGTGGTCATGAACTGTAGATTTCTATAACAGTGATGCTACTGAAATTTCTAGAATTCCAAAGGATTCTGCACACAGTCAAATAATGTATCACTTAAAGCAAACTGAAGCAATATTAACCAACGATTGCAAGTTCCAATCGAAAATTATAGTGAGCAGAGTAATCCCGTGGTACGAAAGTCTTCGAAAAATATAGTGAAGCCTGTACATTCCGTTAAAAGGAGCCCTGATATTTTACCTTAATTTCAAATCCAATCAATTACTTAATATAGGAAGTTTTTTGAATCGCTTCTCTAAGGAACCATTGGTTTCTATGTGAATATGAAGATTTTATAATGATATTACACTATATAAAAAACGAATATGAACATACTTTTCAGAAGACACATACTTTACTTGAAACTTTCCCCCTTAGGCTTCAAATATTGTTAGTTCCACTTTCATTAGTTCAATCATCCCCCCTTCCCACACAGCCCCTTAAATCTTCATCTAGTAAACTAGTAAAACTCCTGGCTTGGATCTTGTCGGTTATTCTATCGTGAAACTCATTTGTTCTAAAATCCGCAAATAATAATTCAAAATTTGTAGACCTTTGCTATAAACACTTTGTCTTATACTTAAGACGTTTGCCAAATACTTTAAAAATTTTTTAAATTTTTGGAAATCAGGTACGGGTCAACTGTCGGTTCAGTCATATATGCCGATTCATAACCTTTCGCAAGACACTGGAAAAAGAATTCCATAACTGAGAGAGAGAGAGAGAATCCAAACGAACCTTACTTGTAAAACGTTTAATTTTTTTAATGCTACCCACAGTTTAATCTCACTAAGATTGAAAATAAAAATATCACATTTCATTAACATTAATGCATAGGTTATTTGAGTATATTTCATAATCTAAATTAATCGATATTATTTTCTATTTTTAATTCATATATATATATATATATATATATATATATATATATATATATATATATATATATATATATATATGAAATATTTCTATAATATTTCTGGAGAGAGGTAAAATAATTGTAAGACATGGCGAGTGGATGTTATTACTGTAGCGAACCAAAGGACAGGGCGAGGCCGATGGCGAGGGAATGACTGTATATTAGATACATTTTCTATGTTGGTTGATGTTACGTATTCAGTACTATAGATGAGGAAGTCTGGGACATTAATCCACTTTATTGCATCTTGAAACACATAGCAATCAAGTAGGGACGGCATTATACATAACAAGAAGCAAACATCAGGGCACAAATACAGACACAGAACGCACAGCAGCCGGCTGATTACATGATGAAGGCAAGCAAACAAAAAAGGAGAGAGAGAGAGGCGGGATTTCCAAAGACATCGGTTTTTTTACCCGACGGTGAAGACCACGTGATATTTTTGTAATAAGAGCTCTGATTGGTTACAATGGACGGGAAAGGGATTTATGATATAATAATATTAGTCGATTACGATTAAGATCAAGGTGTTAGTTTCGAACCAAATAATTAAAAGATTATTTGAATATTATTAAAAGAGTTAATTAAAAGGATGCTAGGGGAATTATTACATACTAGCTGGTATACCCGTTCTTCGTACAGGTGAACTGAAAAGTTTAACACGGATTGAAGGATAAAGAAGTTTTTAATGAGTTAATTTTAAGTGAATTGCAAATTAAATAAAAAAAAGCTTTTCACATATCTCAGCTGAAGAAAAAAAAAGAAAGAAAAAAATATCTTTGTTAAATTTTAAGTCTGTAGATCTAATAGCTGATAAAAAGGATTTTTTTTTATATTTATAACTCCCCATAACACTCTTGAGGGTTGATTTTTGAAAATACCTCCCTAAGCTGATCTCTGCTCAGCAACAGTAACACATTGTTAAAAGTTTTGTGACGCTTAAAATATTGTAAATAATTTATAACTGAAAGTGTCATACATTAATATAACTTTCTGTTGAATTTATTTTATGTTAAAATTGTAATACTCGCAAGCAACGCCGTTTCCTAAATAACAATGGCGATTCAATGGAAAAAATAGCGAAATGTTGACAATAGAGTCAAGTTGGCAAATGTCTCGCTGCTTTCATAGTTCAAACTTTATTAGAGCTTTGTAAGAACCGCCGTGTAGGAGAGCGATTCACGTTAATGCTTTATCTACCGCATTATGATTTACTGAAATTTTTTTCATTCAATATTTTTTTAGGTCACTACATTGAAAATTAAGGGACATACATAAACAAAATACTCCACTTAGGGAAATTTAATCGGTTAGAGCAAATTAATTAATTAAATATATTCCACTGTAAAATTAATTATATACACCATTCACTTAAAATAAATAGTCAAATCGTTTTCTAAGGTCTCCATAAACATACAAAAACATAAGACACTTAAATTTTAACATTAACTATTTTTGAAGGACAAAAATGATAATCTTTGCAATCCGCTGAAAACGCTGGCAGCTGAAAATGTAATATCTGCTACAAAACTATTTGCCTTCCCCGCTAAAATACTCATCATAGAACCCGTGCTGTCATATATCTTGGAAGAGTGGATTTCAAAGAATATTCCAGCTAAGTATTGGTAGAATATTCTTGCTAAATTGGTGTGGCGTGGTAGTTAGGAGAAGGGGTGCCAGCTCAGGTGTCGTCCACGTCACTTGACCATGGTTCAAAATTATGTGGTCCGTTGCCAAAAGCCCTCATGTAGCTGAACAGTGCGACGTTAATATTCACTCACTGAATAAAATACAGTACAGTAGTTATAACTATTTTTATACTTAAAAATGCAATATCTGCCTATTCAATTAAAATTATAGCATTATAATTAATTACTAACCACACAAACAAATTTTGAAAATTTGTCCAAATGATGTAGTGTGAAAGCGAAAGTTTATTCAGACAGACAACAAATGCGTCTTATATGCATATAGATTTGTTTGAATTCTTGTGTATTATTACTTTTGTAAGCTTCATGACATACTTTATGGTGTACCAGTATTTTAAAGCTGACTGAGCCACAGCAACATTTAGCTGGGTATAGCTAGTTATAACATAAAATTAAATCTTAAAAAGATATCAAAAATAAAAGACGACTCAATATTTTGAATAAATCAGTATAAACATTTTCATACAAACACAATATATATATAGTAAAATATCTATTTTGCTATTTGCATTTCAGACAGACATCAAACAAAATTTTAAAAATTGTCAAAAACAGATAAAAAACATATTTAAGAAAAATACCACTGATTAATTTTGCCAAAGACATTGCAATGTGCAGAAAAATATTTGCAGTACATAATAACCAAAAAAAATGTAAGTACTAAAATATAAAAAACAACAACAAAAATTATATATTGAATTAATTAAGGATTACTGGAGGGAAAGATAAAACAGGCTAAGATAATACTCATAATATTAATTTCATATTGGTTAGCTACTCATTTTTGGCATGATTTTGAAATCACGCCAAATTAGTATGTTGCGGCCAGTCTAATGTTATAGTAATGCACAAAATTAAAGGTACTTACGTATTATTGCAAACTATTGGTGACATTATACAAAATGAAGCACATGATTGCCAATTCAACACGTACAAAGTTGGAATTGCTAAAGTGGCGAGTTGTCTTGAACGTTGGCGATTGTGCAATAATACGCAAGTACTAAAAATATTATCTAAAGTATATATATATCCCGAGCATAAAAATAAATTGAATAATGAAGTACAATACTAACATTAACTGACATAAAAAGAGCTGAACTAACTTTATCAATGCAACAACATATACAACAACAACATATAACCCCAACCTTTTGGCGACATTATATGAAACAAAGCACATGACTCACAATTCAGCATATATATGACATGCGAAATCAGGGTTGCCAACTTGGCAAGTTATTTTGAATGTTGGCGATTGTAAGGATAGTACATAGGTGTCAAAAATAATTTATCTTACCACTACCTGCTTCCTCAACATACTCATTTTTAGCATGATTCTGAAATCACGCCAAATTTGTATGTTGCGGCCAGTCTAATGTTATAGTAATGTACAGAATTAGAGGTACTTATGTATTATCACAAACTATTGGTGAAATTATACAAAATGAAGCACATGATTGCTAATTCAACTCACACAAAGTTGGAATTGCCGAAGTGGCGAGTTGTCTTGAACGTTGGCGATTGTGCAATAATACGCAAGTACTACAAAAATTATCCAAAGTATATATATCCCGAGAATAAAAATAAACTGAAAAATGAAGTACAATACATTAACCAACATAAAAATAACTGAACTAACTTTATCAATGCAAAAGCATAATTTGAAAAAATAAGGTACTTACATATAACCGCAACCTATTGGCGATATATGAAACGAAGCACGACTCAAAATTCAACATATATATATGACATGTAAAATCGGGGTTGCCAACTTGGCAAGTTATTTTGAATGTTGGCGATTGTCAGGATAGTACATAAGTTCCAAAAATAATTTATCTTACGACCACCTGCTTCCTCGACAGGTATTTAAGCCATTTGTCGGTTTTGCTCATTCTCTGATGCCTATTCCAGTTTGATATGTAATTACTACCAACACTACTTTTGCTTGGGAAGTATGATTACCCAAGTATGATTTTCTGCATGGCAATTTTATGCACTGAAGCCAATAGTATACCCTTAAAGGTTAAAATAAAGACACATGAAATTGCAAAGAACCATATTATTGGATCAAGTTTAGTATAGGGGGCTACTTGGCGCAGTCCTTTATTTTGGTTACTAAAAGTGGTCTCCAAGGTACATTTTTCGGTATTATTTATTTTAGAATGAATTCGATATATCACCATGACATTTAGATAAAAATCGAAAAATCCGAAGAAAAATCGCCAAATCCAAAGTGCCCCCCTATACTACATTTGAACCGAGCTGAAATCTAACCCTTATCAATGAGAAGTTTTAGTTTGTCAAAATTATAATCTTCGCATTCTAAAGAAAGAAATAAATAAGTTGTAATTTGCAAGCAAAATCACACACATAAACATCCCGCGATAAAACCTAAATGTTGCCAAAACAACAAAACAAAATTTTAGTTGTTGAAAGAATAATCCTTAAAAAATTCTTTATTCCAAAAATAATCCTAATTAAATATCAAAGAATAGAAAAATTGAATAAATGTTCCAACCGATAAACATAGCTACAGTAAAAATATGTAATAATCTTGAAAAACTGCATGTAAAGTTTAAATTGTCCACTTAGTGAGAAAGGTGACTACATATGACGTCATAACACTGGAAAATCACTTAAAGATTAAATTTTAAAAAATTTGGAAGGAATTATGAACGCCAAACCTATTTAAGAACCTTTCTCGTGTAATTTTGTGTACGTGTACCAAGTTTCACGTTATTTGGGTGTCTGGATCTCGAGTTATGAGGGAACAGACAAACAGACAACAAATGCGTCTTATATATATATAGATTACACTGCTGGACAATTGCTAAGGACGGATAACACTATCATCCATAGCAACCACAAAATGAAAGGAAGCAAAATGTGGAAAATTAGAATAAGTGCGGGATATTAGTAAGAAGAAGTGAAGTATGAGTATGCAAATTTTTTTCTGCGTCTGTTCATCACGTGATAGCGTTCATAAGAGCTTTAAAGGTTTTGACGCGTGTGGACAGTTGTTGTTTCAAGTCAAAGTTTTACAGGAAAGATTTAATAGACGAACTTAAAATTTTTGGCATGTCTTCCCGACATCACATAGATGATTTTATGCGTGGCTGAGTTATTGCAAAGATCGAAGAAGGGCGAAAACTAACAGATGTTGCCAGGGAGTTCGACATCGCTCACGGCTGTGGAAGTCATTTAAAACTACTGGAATGTGTAGTAGACGGCACGGGGGAGGTCGTGTTAGAAGTACGACGCCTGCAGAAGACAGATATATCGTCCTATCAGCAAAAAGGAACAGGCGCACCACAGCTCAGCAGGTGGCAAATCAGTTTCTTGCTGCCTCAGGAAAGCAGATCTCCCGAAAAACTGTTGCCAGACGTTGGAGAGGAGGAGGACTATACGCACGCAGACCTGTTGTGTGTGTCCCATTGACCAGACAGCACCGTACTGCCCGTTTGCAATGGTGTCGTGAGCATCACAATTGGACTGAACAGGACTGGGCATGCGTACTATTCTCAGATGAGTGTAGGTTCAGTCTATCATCGGATTGTAGACGCCAACTGATCTGGCGCGAGAGTTTTACTGCTTATCGTCCAGAAAATATCCAGGAAAAGGACCGATATCCGACATGCAGTATCATGGTGTGGGCCGGCATCATGATCAATGGCCGCACGCGCCTACATGTTGTTGCGAATGGGACTATGACGGGCCAACGATACATTGATGAAGTTCTACTTCTTCATGTTCGTCTTTTCCGTGGTGCTGTCGATGATAAATTTGTTTTTATGGACGGCAACGCAACATGTCATTGAACACTCGCTGTTCAGGATTGTCTAGACAGCGAGGGTATTCAACGTCTCGTATGGCCAGCGCGTTCTCCAGATCTAAACCCCATTGAAAATGTGTGGGATGCTTTGGGGAGGCAAGTTGCTGGTCGAAACTATCCTCCGACAAACAAGAACACCCTCATCCGTGCACTCACAGAGAAATGGGATAAATTGCCTCAACAGCTGCTGGATAATGTTGTGCAAAGTATGGTACGACGTGTGGAATGTTGCATCACACTCCACGGTGGACATATCCCGTACTGATACCTTTCTTTAAGGTGCCTGCTGACTTTTAGATGCATTGTTCCATTTCTCCGTACGCAGATCAAATGAACATTTTTTTTTTTTACTTTCAGATGTTTCACAGCTTTTGTACTTTCCAGAACAATAAATATTCTTTATTCTAATGTCTGAACAGTGTGGCAACTATATTTTATCCTATTAGGCCTCATGTCTCGCTTAATGTTATGCTACATAGCAATTTGTGATCCGTCCTTAGCAATTGTCCAGCAGTGTATATATTCCCCATCATTTTCAAATTTTTATATATTCCTGTCTTATTAATCGCAGAATAATGTTGATTAACCAAAACGTTTACTTAGAACTCGGTGCTTTTACCAACCCTGTGAACTATACCAAAAATCCAATAATATTATCGAATATATATATTACTAGCCGTGTTACCCACCCGCTTCACTGGGTATTTCACGATGTTGTATATATGTATACTGTTTACATATATATTAATTATTGATATCTAGCATTAAGAATTGGATTGTATTGAAAAATATATTTATAGCTGTTACACTCTCGCCCCTTGATATAAAAAGAACATAAATTATAATACCTAATTTCTATTTATATCTAAAATAGAAGGAGAAAGATTTTTTTCGCTTATATATACTTAACCTAATAATCAAGTGGATTTCCACCAAAGCAACTTTCAGTGGATCTCTACTCCATAAAATAAACATGCGTGCTAAATTTCAAGTCTAAATCTAACAGAACAAAAACGGAATTTTTATCATCAATACATCGTTGACAGCATTCTTAGCGGATTCCGATTCAACAAAAGAAGCATGCAAACCAAATTTTATTATTATAGTCTTAGCAGTTCAAAAACGGGTATTTTGTCTATCAATACGCCCCAATAACTCTCCCAGCTTCCCCCTGCAGTTGAGTTCCGTAAAATCCATTCTTAGTGGAACTCTATTCAACTAAAGAAAAGTACTCAGCAAATTTCAAGTAAATGAATTAAATTCAAAAACAGGAATTTTTCTATAACACGCCTTAATCCCTCAGAACCTCACTCCTTTGGGGGTCCGTTTTCGCAAAAATCTTTTGTATAAGAACTCTATCCCATGAACGGAACATACCTTCTAATTTTCAAGCAGGTGGTTCTATTAGTTGAAAAGCGGAAATATTCATCTAGTACACCCCTTATTCCCCCTCAGTGACCCTTGGGGAACAATTTTCCCCAAAACTATTTTGTAGCGGATCTCTACACCATGAAAGGAATCCGCTTACCAAATTTTAAGACTGTACGTCTAATAGTTCAAAAATGAAAATAATTATCTACACCGCCCCTTAAGCCCGCGCAATGCCACTTAGGAAACGATATTCACAAACCCCCTCTTATGGCAGATCTCTACTTAGTGAATGGAATCTGCTTACTGAATTTCAAGATTTTACGCCTAATAGTTTAAAAAAGAAGTTAATTGCCTATAACGCTCCTTAATTCTCCACAACGCCACTTGGGGTCGATTTTCACAAAACCCATTCTGTAGAGGATCTGTACTCCATGAAAGGAATCCGCTTATCAAATTTCAAGACTGTACGTCTAATAGTTTAAAAATGGAAATAATTATGTATAACGCCCCTTAAGCCCCCGCAACGCCACTTAGGAAACGATTTTCACAAAACCCATCTTATAGCGGATCTCTACTTAATGAATGGAATCAGCTTACTAAATTTCGAAATTTTACCTCTAATAGTTTAAAAAAGGAGTTAATTACCTATATAACGCCCCTTAATTCTCCACAACGCCACTTGGGGTCAATTTTGACAAAACTCCTTTTGCAGCGGATCTGTACTCTATGAAATAAATCCGCTTACCAAATTTCAAGACTGTACGTCTAACAGTTTAAAAATGGAAATAATTATCTATAACGCCCCTTAAGCCCGCGCAATGCCACTTAGGAAACGATATTCACAAAACCCCTCTTATGGCAGATCTCTACTTAGTGAATGGAATCTGCTTACTGAATTTCAAGATTTTACGCCTAATAGTATAAAAAAGGAGTTAATTGCCTATGTAACGCCCCTTAATTCTCCACAACGCCACTTGGGAGTCGATTTTCATAAAATCCATTCTGTAGGGGATCTGTACTCTATGAAAGGAATCCGCTTACCAAATTTAAAGACTGTACGTCTAATAGGTTAAAATGGAAATAATTATGTATAACGCCCCTTAAGCGCCCTCGACGTCCCTTGGAGGTAGATTTTCGTAAAAATAATTATGTAGGGAATCTCTACTTTATAAAAGAAATCTGTGTACCAAGTTTCACGACTGTACATCTAATAGTTTAGTAATGGAAATAATTATCTATAACGCCCCTTGGGGTTCGAATTTTGCAAAATCCGTGCTTAGCTGACGTCTACTTCATAAAGGGAACCTACCTACCTAATTTCAAGTCTGTAGGTTTAATATTTCCGGAGATATCGTGATTAGTCAGTGAGTGAGTCGCTTTTCTCCTATATATATATAGATAGATAATGTAGCAAAAAAAATTTACTACGGTTGCCATGGACACGAACTCATGCACCCAGTTGCAAACGAATTACCAAAAACAACTTTTTTTGTTTTCTTTACATTAACTTTAATTTTTGTGTCTCTCTCACGCGCTTATTTTTTTATATTGATTGTAATTTTTTATTTCTCTCGTGCTTTTATTTTTGTTGTGTTTGTATTTATAAAAGTTAATTGTAATTATAATTATGGAAAGTTCTGGAACTTTCGATGGCAATATATAAGGAGAGGAAATATTCAGTTTGTGGAATAAAGTCTTGAGTTGTATGTAGCAAGAGTTGTTGACATTTTATTTGTGAGTATCGAATTACCATATTAATTTAATCTACGTGACAATAATCCAAATTTTAACCTAAATAATGATGAATGTTTATTATAAGCTTTTGCCGACAATGTAGCTGTAGTTTTAATCAGACTAAACTGAAATTAATTTGAATCATATACTATGCTATGAATCAGGTAAATAATAAGTTTAATAGTCTCCAATTAGAAATTTCATTTGAAAAATAAAACTGTTTGCTTTCCGTTGAGCGATTAGTAGCTCCCTTTTCAAGAGAAAAAAATTTATAACAATCTGTAAGAATTGCTAAAAACATACAAAATATTTAGATTTAATAATCACTAATTTACTTTCCTGGTTCCTACATATTAGTTACCTTAAAGAGAGAATATATAAATTATCTATGTATTTCAATAGAGTAAAATTTAAGTTCTTTTTTAACAATATTCTTAAAACATGGTATACTCAGAAGCGGATTAAGCAGCTGGCGGTCGCCAGGGGCCCCAAGCTTAATGGATTCTTGTTGTAAATTCAACATATAACAAAAAGATGTTGAATCTATATTGTAGCCCGATGATTTCTGCGGATTTGAGTCGTGAAGCAGCTCTAGCCAACTTTCTTCCGTATATTTGTATTCAGAGCCGGTCCTAGCCAGTGTGCAGCACGTGCACCGCACGTGGGTGGCCAAAGCAAGGGGCGGCCGCAGGCCTTATATGAATCCATCAATCAAGCAAAATGCTTTACGAATTTCTAAAAATAAAATTTATAATAAATCGAATAAATATTCTGACTTTTGAACAGTTATTGAACAATTAAGTCCCGATAGCGCAACATAGTTTAAGAAAAGTAGAATGTTAGTGGACAATGTGTTGGCCGAGATTGTCCATAAATGTCAACTCTTAACAAACATCCTTCATCTGACATCAAAATCCGTGGTGGGGCCGACAATACCGCATTAAAAAAGATATTTTTTTTTATTAGCGGTCCTGACACCCTACTACGGATAGACGTCTCAAAAAGGATTTTTACGAAAGTTGCTTCACGAAAATATATAATTCAATTTGCAATTGAGTAAATTAAAAGTTTTCAATTTAATAATAACCTTACAAAGAAATACAGGAAAGAAGTGATCCTTGCCTATAGTTTTACAACGCTCATAAGAAAATGTCCGTTTTCCTTATTATATATCTAAAGGTAATTTCTCGTAGTTTTAAGTTATTAGAGGGAAAAAAGCTTGCAGAGCTTCTTTTGACTTTTGAGTAAATGATTTCATTACAAAGCCTATTTGAAAAAAACACTTCAATATTCAGATAGTATTATTAATGTTAGCGAAGTTCTAAACTTAATTTTATGTTGCAGGAACTTAATGCTGGTTGTATGCGTTCTAATTGTAACAAGATGTCATATAATCAAACAGACGAATCAAGCGATTCCCAACACATACATAGCACTAACAAGTAATATATATAAAAAAAATCGTCAATTCGAACTTAGGTCAACAAAGACAATTTTATTTTACTTGCTTTTTATTAAGTAACTAGCTGTACCCTGCACGCTTCGCTGTAGCACATTATAGTTGCATGGATGAGAAATGAAGAGCAAAACAAAGCGTACGCTTCAAAAAAGATTAATTTTGCAATACTCGTGGGTGTAGAATAAATTTGTTATACCATTGTTTGCGTAGATATAAAGGCTATCTGGTTTGCCGACACGGGAACACGCAACATACAATTGTCCATGTGAGAAGCACACACACACTTAATCCGCATTTAAATCTAAACCACACAATTCTAAAGATTGTCCTTGAGCTTTGTGAATTGTTATTGACAATTTCCGCACCAAATGACGTCATTTATAAGCAAGAGTTATATTTCCTGATGTTCTATAGGAAATGTTTCGATTCAGCTGTAGATCCAGCAAGTAGAGTTTTCAATGGCTATGGTGGTACTTCAAAGTGAGGCAATTTGATTTTTCCGCCAGCGCAACACATCCCTTTCATTTCATTTTTGAACTTTAGAGCCTGACAGTAGGTACAGACAAGACTCATCTGTCCAATGACAACATGTCGACTTGAAATACACTATCTGGCCAAAAGTATCCGGACACCCCTTAAAAAAGTGGTTTTGGCGATTGAAGCAATTTGATACGTAACTGAAAGCTATAAAAGTGTTGGTAAGGGTTTGTCAGATTATACTTATGCGTTTGTGAGGCAATGAATAAGTCAAAGGAGCTAAGTGAGTTTGATCGTGGCAGCATAGTGGGATGCCACCTTTGTGGGAAATCAGTTCGTGAGATTGCGGACATTCTACAGAAGACTAAATCCACTGTGAGTGTTGTAATTGAGAAGTGGAAACGTCGAGGCAGTGAAACAGGAGAAAAACGAATCGGTAGACCGAAAATACTTGGTGAACGCAGTCGCGGAACTCTGAAAAGGGTAGTGAAACAAAATCCCATGTCCTCGTAGGTGGAAATTTCTCAGGAGTTCCAAAGTTCACCAGGAATTAGTGTTAGCAGCAGGACTGTCCGTTGAGAGTTAAAAAACTTGGGATTCCATGGTCATGCAGCCGCTTACAAGCCAAACATCACTCCACAGAATGCGAAGCATCGATTGCAATGGTGTAGAGCTCACCATCATTGGACTGTGGACATGTGGAAAACTGTTTTTCGGAGTGATGAATCTCGCTTTACAGTCTGGCAGTCGGATGGATGCGTCTGGGTTTAGCTGCCGGGTGAACGTTTCTTTACTGACTGCATTGTGCCGACTGTTAAGTTGGGTGGTGGAAGCATAATGGTGTGGGGGTGTTTCTCGTGGTTTGTCCTGGGTCTGTTAGTTCTTGTGATTGGAAACATGAACTCTGAGATGTATTTGGACGTTCTGGACAATGCTGCACTCCCAACTCTATGGCAATATTTCAGGGAAGGCCCATTTCTCTTCCAGCAGGATAACTGCTCCATTCACCATCGAGGCTTGCACAGACGTGGTTTGACGAAATGGGTGTTCAAAAATTGGACTGGTCTTCTCAGAGCCTCGATCTAAATCCCATAGAACACCTTGGGGACGAATTAGAGCGCAGATTATGTAGCCAGCCAAATCGACCCTCCTCACTGCAAGCACTCACTTCAGCTGTGATGGACGCCTGGAAGGCAATTCCTATGGTCACCTATCAAAAATTGGTGGAAAGTCTTCCCAAACGTGTGCAGACTGTCATCCATGCAAAAGGGGGACCAACATCATATTAATATGTGCCTCAGGACGCTCTAAGTCCATACCACTGGGTGTCCGGATACTTTTAACCACAGAGTGTATAATCAACAACTGGATTGTACAGGAATCCAAGACGATGGTATTGAAGATTTAGATCTGCTGTTCTTTGGGTACGTGTTCCAGCCATCCTCACCCTTTCACGTTCATTCCGTTGATAACGAACTAAATCTGTTGCTGCAGAACGCGACTGCTATGCTCGCAATCGGGGATCCTCAAGCCTGGCTGCTCGTCTTTCTGAAGGTTCAGCGTAACGCATTTGAATGGTACTTAACCCATTTCTCTCTCGTACGGATAAATTCAAACTAATTTACATTCAAATTTAGCACAGTTACAATTACACAAAAATAGTTAATGCTATACAATAACGAGAGGTTTTCGCGTGCGGACATTTGCATTTGCTTTCTTCACTGAGCTATGTGGAAGACTATCTGATTAAGTGTCCACACTGTCAGGAGAGGACGCACTATTGTCCGTCTTTTTACCGTTTATTGTCCATTTTCACTGGAACAGAAGGAAGGGATAAAATTATAACCTCTTATAGCTCTTTGAGCTCTAGGTTGAAAACCTGCAACTGCAAGAGGGCATAAATTTTTATTAATATTTTTTCTGCCCGCCATGACGACAACAATGAAACAAGGGACAGATAGTACTGAAAAATTGTAAAAAAATTATTATATTTGCTAAGTGAAATATTAGTTAAATGAAATAGTTAAATAATAATTATAAAAGAAATATTTTTCTCCCCATATCTCATACAAAACAGGACCTTTACTTACGATTTGGCGAACGGCACAGCTCAATCACTACACAATCACACAAAAGCACCTCGATTAAGGTGAATATTTAAATCAGACAGGGAATTTGCGACGTTTCCGAATTTGTCAGTGCGACGAAAGGGTATTTTTTTATAAATCTTTTTTTTTCCGTAAAAAAAGTATCATTAATGTTAACAACGCCATCTATTAGCAAGTAGCGGTGAAGACCGTTGACAAAGCTCTTTTCTTGCGTTCGCAGGTACGTTACTGGGGCAAGAAATAGATAAAAACAATCTTTGAAGCGGACTGTATATCGTGTCCAAATTTGAGCTAAATCGATGCAGAACATTTCGAGTTTTTGAAGCGTACACAAACCAACACAATATATATATATATATATATATATATATATATATATATATATATATATATATTACAACAGTGTTTCTCAAACTGTGGGGCGCGCCCCCTGGGGGCGCGATAAACGTACAAGGGGGGCGCGAGCATATCGAAAATAAAAGATTAAAAAAATTTATTTACTGGAATGAAGTAAAACAAAATACTTTCTGACATAATAAAAAATACACATTTACACTTATATAATTTATATATTTGCGATATTACGTCATAAAAAATTAAAGCTTCTACTTCTATTGCGGTTTCTTTTCAAACCAAAATGAGAAAAAACAAAACCCAGACCCATAATCGAAAAAAAATTTTAGGAAGATAAAAAATTTATCACTGTTATATTATTGTCATCAGCTGTAGGCAGCAGAATGTAGTTGCTGCGGTTTGACCTTCGAACTTACTTGTACGGTTAGTTACGTCCCTGCTCTTATGTGTGTATTTGTTTTTTCATTTAGGGAAGTTGCAAATAAACTATTTCTGCTGCGATTTTTTCCTTGTAAATTATTTTTATGATTTTTGGAAAAGCACAGAGAGCTCTTTGAAGGATTCCTTGGCCAATATTTATTTCTATGAGTTATTCCCAAACATATAAAAAAGCATAATGAAAAACGTTTTACATAATTTTTTTGAGCATCCATATTGTAATAAATACACTTTTATTCCGGAGCTGTCACGCCGAGCACAGAGTGCACGAAATCGGTAATTCTGGCAAAACTTTTTAATTGTTACCAATGGCTCTGACACTATCCTCCTGTTTGACAGTCTTAACGTGTGAACTAAAATATATTTGTCACATATCTCAGCCTCTTTTTTAGGAGTTACAAACGTTTTTTTGCAATCTTAAGGTACTTGTTTTGACTGAGTTCTCGGAGTGATAACTTTTTTTCCGAAATATTTTCTGTGTTCTTGAAGGTAGGTGAATATATTTTCTCTTAATTAAATTATTCACTGGAATTCCGATTTTTATTGTGTACTATAAAAATAATTATAAAAAAATGATTGGGGTGGCTCAATAACCCCACTCGACCATTAGTATCGAGTGCGTGCCTGCTCCAGGTTTAAAACATGTTGAAGTCTTTTCACTTTAAATATTAAAAATAATACAATTATTTCTCATCGGAATTTTATATTATTGTTGATTATTCAACATCAATTCTAAATGCTAATTCTGTGAGGCTTAAAATTACAGTTCGCTTAAAACTAATTATAATTTGAGCAATGATTTAAAAAAATCATTTTTGTAAACATTGTTGCACACTTGGGTTTACTCTCCTTAAAATTCAGCGATTATATCAATAATGTTTTATTTTCTTATAAATGAACTCGTGAAAATAGCGGGTACTTCAGCCGGTATACTTCTAATGTATCAGTGCTGCACAGAGTATTTTATAAATAATTAATTAATGCTAAATTAAGAACAAGTTTAATAAGTATTAGCGACTTCCATGGGCTTGTCTTACAGAGCAAATTTTTCAAAGGAATGCTTATGATTAGGAATTGATCCACTGAGTTCTTTCTAAAAAAAGCTGATATCTATATTTTGTCTTCTAAGCAGCCACCGCATTTTGCAATATATTCCAATTTAAAAATTAGAGAAAGGAAAAAAATAACATAATAATTATCCTATTACTTAATATTTTTTTGCTTAAAAGCAACATGTACAAAATTTAATACTTATGTCATGAATTTGTACGGTATATAATTAAAATTATTGCTTTAGCGTAAAAAAAAGTGCATTATTATTGCATTCAGTACATTATTAATGTATGTATAAGGGGGGCGCGATAAAAATTGTGATTGATAAGGGGGGCGCCAGTATTGAAAGTTTGAGAAGCACTGTATTACAATTAACATAAATATGTACAGTCGACTCTCGATAATTCGAAGTTGGAGGGACCAATGAAAAACTTCGAATTATCAAGAGGGTAGTAAAAACTCTCAAAATACACGAAGACAAGTTTTTGTTCTAACACATTTAAATTTAAACTATGTAATAAAGCAACAATTGTACATAATTTTTTAAAGTACATTTTATACATTATGTATGTGGGTATCTAACCAAAATCTTCCAAAAAAGTTAGATTTTACAGATAGCGGGGTTTTTATTGGAGGGGTGTCTAGGGTTTTTCTTACGATGTATTGGTTGAACTTTGAAAAGATAGGCGACACAATTTAAAGAACCAAAATTATTCTCGGAACAATTAACAAAGAATTAATCTCTCTATGCAACTCAAAATAAATCATTAAGATATCCAACTACATTCGGAACCGTGATTTTAAAAAAAAGCGCATAAATGGATAATTTTCATGATATTTAGATTAGAATACATGTATAAAATTGTTTTAAGGACATTTTGACAAAAAAAAATTATATAAATACAGTATTTCGGCAAAAAATTAACTTTGAATAAGCTTTTTTCAAAATGTTCTCCTTTTGTGAAAAATACTTCTATTATAATAATATTTTGCCTGTATATAGCCTGTATAGACCTCTGTACAGAGGCTCAACTATGATTTTTGAAAAATTCACATTATTTTCAAAGTTACAACCAATTGAAATAATTATCGGCGTTTTTTTCTTAAAATTTCTCCCCTCTGCTGTCGTAAAACATGGATAAACCCACTTCTAAATTATATATTTCCAAAATTCCACTTGAGCCTCTGTACATAGGTCTGAGCTATATACAGGCAAAATATTATTATAATAGAAGTATTTTTCACAAAAGGAGAATATTTTGAAAATGGGTCATTCTATGTTCATTTTTTGTCAAAATATTGTACTTAAATAATTTTTTATTGTAACACTATTCTTAAAACAATTTTATATACATTTTCTAATCTAAGTCACACTAAATATCATAAATATTATCCATTTACACGCTTTTGCAAAATCACGGTTCCGAACGTAGTCGGATACCTTAAGCAACTCAAATTTGAATTCTAAAATCGTGGAAGTTATTAAATGGAAATGTTTCGTTAGTTGTTAATGACAAAAATATTGCTTAAGTAAGTTTTATGAAATAAATATTGCAAAGATGTGATGTTTTTTAACTAAAAATTTGATTCTTCCCTTTTGTATTGTATTATACGTCGTACATATTTTGAAATGCTTTGCGTTTTAATTAAATAATAGTTCGAAAAATAAAATTCAATATGAAATTATACTAAGCTTATAATCATACGTAGTAAAACTACAAGTGCTGGAGAAAACTTTCATGAGTCAACCTAAAACAAGTATATATAATATAAAAAAAAACAATTTTAAGCCTATTCCTACTTAGATCAACAAAGAAAATTTTTATTTTAGTTACTTTTTATTAAATAGTTACAATTAATATAAATATGTATATACATATGACAGAATCACAATATTAAGTGACAAAATAGAAAGCGATTTTTCATTTTCCTTTCTATATAGGGTGTTGGGGTATTTTTTTTTTGTGTTTGTTACTATTTATTAATTAATTTAATTTAATTATTAAAGTTAAATAGTATAGTGAAAAAAGGAAACGCATTCTTAGAAGTTAGGCAATTCCAGGTGGGATTCGAACCCGCGACCTATGAATTAAAAGTCCAAAGCATTGCACTACGGGGACACAACGAACGATTCGCCTTTCTATATATACTTTTGGACTATTATTTTTGTTTGATACTATTTATTCATTTTTTAATTTAATTAATGAATTAATATTTGAAAAAACTGAATTAACATCAAGTGTCATTTACTACAAGTTTTAAAAAATGTATTTGAACCTGAATGGATGAATAGAAAGTATTTTATTAACGACTAAAAATTTGAAAAAGATATATATACTAGCTGCATGGCCCGGCGTTGCACGGGCTTTTTCAAGTGTATAGCCTTTCGCCTTGGAAATTTTTCCTTTCCCACTCAGTTTCAGCACTTCCTATTGTCTGTGTGATTTTCGTATTAATGTCATTAAAATTCTCTTTTTCGAAGTTTCTTCTACCTCCTAACCCTGTCGTACGGTTCTGTTTACTCTCCATTTAGCCTGGCGTTGCACTGGGATCCTTTTTTTTCGCGGGTATAACTTTATCCAAGCGGAAATTTTCCCTTTCTCTCTGGACGCCAGCAGTTCTAGGTGTGTGCCATGCGTGATGTGAGTGATTTCTATATTTTTCTCTATATATTGGGAGAAAGTGAACTATATAGTAGGAATTAAAAAAACAGAAATAAAACAAAACATATATTAAAAGCTAATCTTGATTTATATATATCTGCCCATTTACATGTATACCCTATATCATAGTTGGAGAGTAATTTCGTATGATCTAATCCACTTAGCCCCTTACCGTGTTTTGTATTTTCTGTATGTTAGCAGCAGGTGGTTCTAAGGTCGAGGAAACTGGACCCATGCCCGCGGCATATTTTAGGGGCAGCATTTGGACGAATTTTGAAAAATACTTTTTTTTGTTATGGAAAAATTTGTATGAAAATATTTTTTGATATATTATTTATACTTTGGAAACCTGGTACCTGATTTAAATACCTGGAATTTAATTTTAGACTCAATTGAAATGCCGACTACTGCTAGTAAAATTTGTAATGTGGCTATACCTTTTTCAAAAAAATAAAAATTACACTGCTTGGCGATTAATTGTATCAAGTATATGGGCCCCCGACCTCGGGATACAGATGCATATGCTTTTCTTGGCAAGATTTTCACTGTCCTGATATAAATGGGAAACGATTATCTTTAGTATATGATATTACTACATTAAGGGTGACAAAAGTGCACAAAACAGAATATTTTGTTTAGAGCAGCGTTTGGCAAATTGCAGTTCTTCAAAATTCTGATTTAATGTAGAATTAAAAATTATGTTTGTTAAAAAGCTATTGTTCACTTATAATTTATAAATATATCTATAAAAAATTATTTGCATTTACATGAATATTTAAATATTTGACTGGCTTTCTGACAATTTATTTTTAAATATGTATTTGATTTATCTTTTCAATTTCCAGCTATATATTTGTATCTAACATTGTGAATCTAGTATTTAATTTCATGTATCTTATTTTCTTATTCTGTTCTGTATACGTTTTAAGTCAGTTTTCTTTTGTGTTCAACCTTGAAGGGTTCGTGGTTGGTGTGTGCTTTAAATCTTGAGATTTTTATATTTTTTCTTATTTTCTTCTGTTATTTTCTCCCCATCCCGAGTAGCTCACAATTTTTGGAAAATAGCGAGCCACAGGAGATGTTTTATTTTAGTCTTGAATGTTGTTATTTGAAGTTTAAAATAAACGTTCGTAATCTTTACCATCAACAAATTCGTTTTCGAAAAAATTAACCTCCTGAAATTGGTACAATTCAATATCTTACATTTAGCTCGTTTGAAATAGCAACCGGTAATTGTGTTTTTAATTTCGAATTAATTTGAGTTTTTGAAGTTAAAATGATATACAAATTCAGAAGTTCCTCCTGTAAGGTACACCTTCGAATAAGGCACAATTAATGCTCCTACCGGTCTCTTTGAATAGGGTATTTATATCTTATTAAGGGACATTTTATTTAAGTGACACTGAAAAAATTTTCTTATTTCTTTTTTGTAAAATTTTAAGATTTCAAAGACAAGTTTGTGATTCTCTCTAACTAAATTAAATATAGTGCTTTCCTAATAAATCAATGTATTTTAACAAAGGAAAGGAACAGAGGAATAAAAAATTGCAACATTGTCTGTTCCACATTTCGGTTTAGAGACAAAACAAAATATGCAATAAAGCGATTGTAGCTCGTGAAGGCGCGTTTTCCTTGGTTTTACATAAGAGGGGGGGGGAATACTGGGGGGCTTAGGTGGACACAATGCACAGACTTTTAAAAAGATCCGCACAAAGGAATATTTTCATTAAATTTCTGTAAGTACAAGATTTTTTCATATTGCTCGTTTCAAACATTTATACATTAATTAAACTTTTTCTATTAAAAATTTTCATTTTTCATGAACAGCAAATTTTAAAAAAAACCTGTCACTAAGGTATTTATTTGTACATCATTTATTTAAAGATTAATATAACTTGAATTTCTAATTAAACTAATTTGTTTAGTGTTAAAGAACAAAATACCCAATGTCTGGTCTGGTGGGTTTAAATTTCTGACTCTAGGACATATTGTGTCAAACACAAGCTCTTTTATTGGAAAAGGCACTAATATATTTTTACCCTATTAAAATAAACTATTGTAGAATATTTTATTGTATTTGCCTTCATGAAAAAGCGGATTATAAAAATAATATATTTAGTTTAAAAAAATCTCTTTTGTTAATATATGTTTATACATTTATGTAATGAATAAATTCACATAAGTGAATAACGATTTTAACTAAAAGGATTACTGAGTTAAAAGAAAACTAGCATTTTTTAATGCCAATGAAATTATTTTGTATACACGCGTATCCATAGCTATATTTAAGAGTGCATGTGTGTGTGTGTATGTGGTTTGCGTAAAATTTTTTATCTTTCGGTTAAATCGAAGCAATATTAATTGATGCTAAATTTTTATTCATAAGACAGCTTCCACTTCCAAAACGAGACGTGCACATCCTTCATTACTGTTCCTAGTATTAAATAAATTATAGTTTAAAAAAAACTAAAAAACACGTTTTTATAGAGGATCGAACTAAAAAGAAAAAAAATAATTCTTAATATAAGAATAAAATGATTTACGAGAAAATTAATGTCATTGGGATAAAAGCATGGGGTGCTATATTAATTGTTATAATTTCTTACTAGTTATATTCTGAAATGCTGAGTTAGTGTAAAAATGTAGTACAAAGCACCCCACGCTTTTACCACAATGACATTATATATATATATATATATATATATGTATATATATATGGTAGTCCGAATAAATCTTCGAATAAAAATCAGACTCTTCAGAAGGCGGGATTTTAGATTGGCGAGGTGGCTTGTCTAGGGGTAAGTATTTAAGGGTGAGTGATGAATTAAATGAATCTAAGTCATTTAAACACAAATACTTCTTTTAAGTAAAACAGAGAATTTATTTAAAGTTAAAGGAAAATATTTACAAAAAAAGATAATTACAAAGAGAAAGACATGCAGGAATTAAGTTAATTAAAAGTTGAGTAATACCTTTAGAAGACGGGGAAATAAACCTTTCTCATTCTTGGATGTTAGGACTGGCGGTGCCGCGTTGGGCGCGGAAATGCGGTAAAGACGCGACGTGTTGAACAAGCAGTGGTTAGTTGGCCTCTGCCGAAAAATTATTCAAGCCGGAGCTACGAAAGCTCACTAGATGGCGCTGCTTCGGAATGCAGTAATAAATAAAATTGAGATTTATGGTCCTCTGAAAAGGATATGACTCAACCTTTTAACAAATGTTTCAAAGGGAAAATCCTACAGAATCACCCTCTCCTGACAGAGCTGGTCTCTCAGCTCTTACAAAATGTTGAGAGCTAAAGTACTTTAAATACAAACTATTTTTAGTTACAACTATAAATTTGATGATTATTGGAATATGAATGTAATAAAGACAAATAATAAGATTCTTAAAGATAATAAAATAAAATATTACAGATGAAAAGATGTATACCTAATATTCACAATTCCGGACCTAAAATAAAGCATATAAAAACAAAATATTCTATGTTGTGATCTACAATTAACTAAACCATAAAAAAATCCTTCGCATCAATAGAAAGATAATGAATAATACGAAAATATAATAAATATTACAAGTGAATATAAAGTGATTAATGGAAACGAGTGTTACCATAGAACATCTATTAATTTCCCAAGAGGGATATGAGAAAAATTAAAAATAATAACATATAAAAAAAAATTCAATTAAGCATAAAAATGTTTCATCAAATCAGCTGAGGTGGTGGTTGAGTTCGGTCCATCGTGCTGACCAACCTTTTCCACTTCATACCTATCCTTGGAATTAACTTTTGTTACTTTGTAAGGGCCTAAGAACTTTGGTCTTAGTTTCAGTCCAGCTCCAAATTGGGTTCTTTGGATGGCTACTAAATCACCTTCTTTGTATAACTAAGCTTTCTTTCTTCTTCTGTTATACGTCTTTCTATTTTCAGACTGCAGGGTTTCGATGTTCTTTTTTGCATCGTTTCTTAAAAATTCGCGTTGTTCTAGTAATTCTTTCGCCATTTCTTCTAGAAGTAAGTCTTTGATTAGGATGTCTTCCTTGTTACGCATTTTGATTCCCACTAATAGTTCGAATGGTGTCCATTTTGTACTGCGACTTACAGTACTATTTAGTATTCTCTGTAATCTGTCGACGTATTTGTACCATTTCGTTGAGTCGTCTAATGATAGTTTGGTAAGAACTGGAATCAAGGTTCGATGAATTCGTTCAACTTGTCCGTTTCCTCGAGGAGCACCTGTTGCTATTTGTAGATGTTGAATGTTTTCTTCATCACAGTAGTCGTTGAATAATTTTGAAGTGAACGCTGAACCTCTATCAAAGATAATTCTGATGGGATTACCAAAGGTCTTCTGCTGTTGTTTTAGATTTTCGAGAGCACTCTCAGCAGACACAGTTTTGACGGGATATAGCCAAGTAAATTTGGTAAATGCGTCTACTACGTTGAAACTGTGTTGATAACTTTTGTTTGTTGAGGGTAAAGGACCAATGAAGTCAACATGGTACGTACTTAAAGGAATGCTTTCCTTAGAAATACGATTCAAAAACCCTTCCTTTTTGCCAGTTTTCTTATTAGCTAAGATACATGGAACACAATTAACTATTACTTTTTTAACGACGTTGGATAAATTTGGGATAAAAAATTCCTGTTTCACAATTTCTTCTGTTTTTCCTACTGAGAAATGACCATTTTCGTGAATCAATTTAATTAGTTCAGCTTCCATTGCTTTAGGTGTTACAATTAATTCTCGACCATTTAAGTACTTATAGAGTATACCATTTCGCTCAAAAAATTCTTCTGATTCTTGTTTCTCTAGAAGTGATTTCAATATCTGGATGTTGTCATCTTCCTCTTGTGCTTTTTTAAGCTTTGAAGTTAATGTATCATTGCATACCATCATTACGGGATATCGGCTAAGAGCATCAACGTGCTTCATACGACTTCCAACTCTGTGCTCTATTTCATAATCGAATTCTTCTAATTGAAGCGCCCATCTGGCTATGCGAGTAATTAGCTCCTTTTTTTGCATAGTCTTCTGAAATGCTGAACAGTCAGTTACTATTTTAAAGTGTTGTCCTAAAAGATAAACACGAAACTTCTTTAATGCGTTGATAATTGCTAGTACCTCTAATTCGTAGCTGTCATACTTTTCTTCTGCTGTATTTGTCTTTTTCGACATGTAGTAAACGGGATGTAACTTTCCATCTTCTGCTTCTTGTAACAAAATTGCGCCGTACCCTTGTTTACATGCGTCTGTATGCAGTTCTGTTTTTCTTCCATACTTGTAAAGGTGCAAGATTGGGCCTTCGGACAGGGTTTTCTTCAATTTTTCAAATGCTTCTTTTTGTTGAATCCCGGAAAAAAAACAAAACAAATAGGTTTTCTTTTCTTGTTAAATCGCTAAGTGGTTTAGCTATCTTTGAATAATCCTTGATGTACTTGCGGAAATATCCAGTTAAACCAAGAAAACTTTGTGCTTGTTTTATTGTTGTTGGTTCTGGAAATTTTCGGACAGCTAGTGTCTTCGTAGGAGATGGTTTAATAGTTCCGCTTTCTACAATGTGACCTAGAAATTCAGTTTCTTTTTTAAGAATTGGCACTTCTTGAACTTAATTTCTAATCCGTATTTCTTTGCGACTTCAAAAATAATTTAAAGTTTTTCGAGACCTTCCTGTTCGTTTTTCGCTGGAATGACGAGATCATCTAAATAACTGATTACAATTCCTTTCCGAGTAAGATCTCTAAATATACTTGATACGTAGCGTTGGAAAACTCCTGGACTTTGGCTTAGTCCGAAAGGAACTTTGTTGAATTCAAATTGTCCGTCTGGGACGATAAAGGATGTATAATTTCTGCAATCTTCGTCAACATCGACGTGAAAGAAACCATTGCGTAAATCTAATGTAGAATATACCTTTGCTTCTTGCAAAGTGTCTAAAACATCTTCGATGATAGGTAACGGAAATTTATCTTTCACAAGCTTCTGAATGAATTTTCTGGTATTCAATGCACATTCTCGAAGATCCATCTTTCTTTTTTACCATTACGATTGGACTTGCATATTCCGAAGAACTCGGACGTATAATGCCTTCGTTGAGCCATTCTTTTATTTGTTTGTTTACTTCTTGTCTTTCTGTGAAAGCTAGTCGACGAGGGTGTTGACAGACTGGTTCTTCGTCTTTTAAAATAATTCTCATTGTGACGTCAGTAGATGCTGTATTTTCTGGCTTGTAGTCTTGAATTAACTTTTCAAGTTCCTTCTTGATTTGACGATTTTCAACATGACGTAGGTCTAGTTCTTCTTGAAGATTTTCAGCAGATATATGCATAAGCTCTGTGCATGATTCTCATATTTGTTGAATTTAACTCCTTCTTTAGTAAAACTTATCGATGCTTGCTCCAAAAGATCTGATCCAATAACTGCTTCGAATTTTAATTTATCAGTCGGTACAACATGCCAAGTTAACGAGTAATTTTCATCATGTATTTTGAACTCATGTTCAAAGGAACCGATAGTTGTCACTTGTGCTTCACCAATACCTGTGAGAAGCATCTTGTTCTTCGATAATTTTGTTGGATCCATTATTCTTCTGCTTGTGTTTTCTCGAAGCAAACTTACGGTACTACCACTGTCTATCAGCGCCGTGATTTTCACCTTTCCAAAAAATATCTCTTTAGGACGTAAACCTTCCTTAACGATGAGTGTGCAAGTTTCTTTTGGAGGTTCTTTGAATTTCTGCGATTTTGAATAGTTCGTCTGAGCATATATATGCTTGGAAGCATTGTGATTTGAGTGTTTCTCGTAATTTTTGTTGTAATACCCTTTCTGCGCGCTGTCTTGATATCTTTGAACAGATTCGTACTTGGTAACAGGGGCTTCGTAATGTTTGTTGTAATTCGTTGACGCTGGAAACTTCTTATCTTTCCTGTTATACTCGAATTTTCCTGGTGCTTCATACCTGCGATTCTTTTCTGTGAATTTGTATTGGTGTTTCTTCACAAATGCACTGCTAGATGTTTGTTTCAGAGTCCTTTTAAAGTCTTCGAATTCTTCCAGTTCTTCTGCTAATTGAACAGGGGAGTTCATATTTGCCCATTCATCAAGATAATATTCTTTAAATTCAAAAGGAGTTTTTCGTTTGAGTTGATCTGTTATGATTAGATCTGATAACTTGTTGAAAGAGTATCTATCTTCAATCCATCTATCCATCCGTTGAAGTAAGTGTTTAACTCATGGTAAAAATCAACCCATGTTCTTTCAGATGCTTTTTGGTGAGTGACAAATAGTTGTCGAAACTTTTCTTAAGTTAGTTTAAAGCGTTTCAGCAGTAAATCTTTAGCGTGTTCGTAAGAGTTAGCTTTATCGTTAGGCTCTCTCGCTATGATGTGAGATACTTCCGTCGGTAACAAGCCTAACAGATGAAAAACCCAGTTTTCTTGATTAATGTTTAATCTCTGCGCTTGACGTTCAAATAATTTTAGATAAAGACTGATGTCTTCATTCAAATCGAATCGATGAATAAACTTTCAAACTTTTTGACGAGAAATTTAGTATCACTTTCTTTGGATGTATCAGCGCCTAACTTGGATTGTGTTTGGATTCTTAACTTTTCCAACTCAAACTCATCTTTGCGTTTTTGCTCATCTAATCTCAATTGTTCGATGCGTAAATTTTCTTCTCGTTCTTCAATGCGTAATTTTTCTTTTTGTTCGTCAATGCGTAAATTTTCTTCTCTGGCTTTGCGATTCTCAACAATCGTTAAATGTATGTTTTTGGTCAGTTCTTCGTTATAATCTTCACTACTAATAATTAAATCTTTGAGTGTGGCGATGGTCATAGTTTTATCGAATTTTAAATTTAATTCCGTGGCTAAGACAAATAAATCTTCGCGTCGACCTTTGCTAAGATACGCCATTTTAAAATTTAAATTTAAGTTTAGATAGTAACCAAAGGAATAAACAAAATTGTCACGCGTTCAAACAAAAACAATGATGTTGCTATTGGCAATTCTCGTTTGCATTTACAAAAATTCTCAAGTTAAAATGATATTGCATCAAAATACACTAAATATACATTGAAATATTCAAATTCTATTCATTTAGAAATATTTTAAACCAGTAACGTGTAAAGACAACAGTGCGAGCTAAAATACGTAATGCTTAATTTAAAGTAGTCAAATTATTAATTTCAACTAAAAACAAAACCTTTTTTTAAACCATTTCATATATCAGTTCTCATTTCGTTATAATAAATGCAAAAAGAATTTGAAAGAAAAAATAAATTAATATAAATCTTGTTTAGAAACTGTGATTAAATTTATTGTGATATGAAAAAGTTAATCATTTAGAGTTCTTTGCTGAAAAAAGCAAACAATTAGAAGTTATTCAATTAAGAAAATTCTCATATATATTTTTTATTACACTAATAAAAATAAAATCTTTTTAGGATCTCATCAGCAAATTTTAAGGATAAACACATGTTTCAGCATAATAATTCTGTCAAAAATGAACTCAAAATACTTATATATTGAATGATATTATGCATCATTTAAAATAAGATTATACATGATCTTTCATCAATTCTAAAAAACATAGCATATTTCTTTCAAAATGTATTTCTCGAATACTCGTAAAAATAATTAATTACTAAACAGCTGCGGGAAAAAGAAATGTTACACCATATGAGTCATTGAAATTACGATTGCAACCAAATAGAAATGTTTAGGAATGGGAAGACATTAATCTCTTAGTTCAAGGTCGATTACGTAACTGAAGAAACGCAAACTTTTCATACACGCATAAAATTAATTCAATACGATTTGTTAATAAATGACATACAAATAAAACACTTGAATATTACGTACGACTTTCTTAATATTTTAAAAGATATACTTGTAGAAAATTTTAATTGATACGATTTCTATACACATAGAAAAATAGTATTTCAGAAAAACACACATCATATTTAAAAATATAAATTACTTCATGAAATCGACTACAACAATTTTTTTCATAATCAAATTAACGGTGACTCACGTATTCTTTTAAGATTTTTTTCCTTTTGAAGAACAATATAAAAAGTACCTGATACAGTTGACGACGTGTGATTAATTACTTGAAAACAAACTTCAAAGGATCCTGGATGTGTTCACTGGACTTGTGAAACTCTTGTAGTTGTACACGGCAGAAAATAACGTGGTTGATGACTTCGGGAGTCGTTTCGTTCTATGCACCTAAATGTTAGTGTTATGAGAGGCAATCCGCATTTTCGATTCAGTCCGTTTGTTATTTTAGGCTTGCAGCCAAAAATGGTTTTTTCAAAGAAGAAGAGAGTTAGAAGGTTATCAACTTATTATTTAGAGAAGATTTTCGAAATCAAATCCCAGGCGATCCCCCAATTATTTCTGTGGTAGTCCGAATAAATCTTTGAATAAAAATCCCTCTTCAGAAGGCGGGATTTTAGATTGGCAAGGTGGCTTGTCTAGGGGTAAGTATTTAAGGGTGAGTGATGAATTAAATGAATCTAAGTCATTTAAACACAAATACTTCTTTTAAGTAAAAAAGATAATTTATTTAAAGTTAAAGGAAAATATTTACAAAAAAAGATAATTATAAAGAGAAAGACATGCAGGAATTAAGTTAATTAAAAGTTGAGTAATACCTTTAGAAGACGGGGAAATAAACCTTTCTCATTCTTGGATGTTAGGACTGGCGGTGCCGCGTTGGGCGCGGAAATGCGGTAAAGACGCGACGTGTTGAACAAGCAGTGGTTAGTTGGCCTCTGCCGAAAAATTATTCAAGCCGGAGCTACGAAAGCTCACTAGATGGCGCTGCTTCGGAAGATTGAGATTTACGGTCTTCTGAAAAGGATATGACTCAACCTTTTAACAAATGTTTCAAAGGGAAAATCCTACATATATATATATATATATATATGTAGGATTTTCCGTTTGAATCATTTTGTAAAAGGTTGAGTCATATCCTTCTCAGAGGACTATTAATGTCAATTTTGTTTATTACCGCATTCTGAAGCAGCGCCATCTGGTGGGCTTGCGGAGCTCCGGCGCGAATGATTTTTTGGCAGAGGCCTACTAACCCCGCTGGTTCAACACGGCACGTTTTTCGCGCATTTCACGCCCAGAACGGTTTCAGTCCAAGCATGAGAAATGTAATTAATTCCCTGTCTTCTAAAGGTATAACTCAACTTTCAATTAATCTAATTTCTGCATGTCTCTTTCCCTTTGTAAATATTTCTCATGTAAATTTTCCCCTTTAACTTGAAATAAATTCTTTTTTTACTTAAATGAAGTATCTGCGGTTAAATGATTTTGATTCCATTAATTCATCACTAACCCTTTAATACTTACCCCTAGACAACTACCTCGCCAATTTAAAATCCCGACTTCTGAAGAGTCTGATTTTTATTTGAAGATTTATTCGGACTCCCTCAGAAATAATTGGGGGTTCGGCCGGGATTTGATTTCAAAATTCTTCTCTAAATAGTTAGTTTGATGAACTCCTAGTCTTCTCTTTAAAAAAAAAAAACCATTTTTAGCTGCACGCCTTAATTACAAACGGACTGAATCGAAAAGGCGCGGATTGCCTCTCAATACTAACATCGGTTAATCTTAGGTGAATAAAATAAAGCGACTCCCGGAGTCAACAGCTTTAACTTCGCCAACGCCATGTTGATTGTGCAGCTTCAAAGGATTATTTTATCCATTTTCAGTCCATTGAACACATCCTGGAGCCTTTGAAGTTGGTAGTCACGCATCGTCCAGTGAATCAGGTACTGTGTTTTTTTTTTTCCTTGGGAAAGGAGAGAGAGAGAGAGAAAAAAAGAGAATCTTCAGGAAAGAATTATTTTTTAGTGCCATCATCATGCTGTTTATGATATCTTATTTCTAAAGTATCATATATATATATATATATATATATATATATATATATATATATATATATATATATATATGTCTGTGTGTGTGTTTTTTGAAAATACTATTTTTTTCCATTTGTGTAAATATCTTTTAAAATATTAAGGAAGTCGTACGTAATCAAATTTTTTTGTTTGCATCTAATTTAATAATGAATTGAATTGCATTTCATGTGTGCCCGAAAATCTGTCGTTTCCATTGGTTGCGTCATTGATCTTGAATGGCGTCAACTAGCAAGAATTCATGTTTCTGCCATTCCTAAACATTTTGCAATTTAGATGACTCATATAGTTTAACATTTATTTCTCCCGCAGACGTTGGGTAATTAATCATTGTCATGAGTATTTGAGAAATATATTTTGAAAGAATTATGTAATCTTTTTAGAATTTGTGGATGAAAAGATCCTACATGATTTATTTATGGTGATATAAAAAAATAATAAATGAGCTCATTCTTATCTTTTTTTTTTCTTCAAGTGACTAATCTATACATTAATCTAACTATTTGGATTTTTCAATAAAAAACTTTAAATTATTAAATTCTGTGATGTTCCTCCCCTTGGAAGTACATCTCTCGAAGTATCAGCGTGAGCTAGAGGTGTAGGATTAGCGAAAGAACTAGGATCAAACATTATCTTAATATGCCTTTATTAAGATATTCAACTTAAACCTTTAACAAACTTAATTTATAATAATTAATATGAGAGAATCTACGATGACGTACTACGCAACACACAATATATATATTTATAATAAGACAATCTAATTCAGACCAATATCAATAAGCGAACTGTCTAATCATCGATTCTAATATTAAATAATCAATCCTACCATATTACAGCTTGTAGTAACGATCAATCTTGTCTTTATATGCATTGGGATGCAACTTTGCGGGTTCCTTCAAATCGAGTACTAATATATGTATCCACGTCACGCAGAACTCATTCAAACTTGAAACACGAACTGTAATAACCATCAACTGCCACAAACAAACATCAATTGTCTAACATTCCTTTACATTGCCATACCGCTTACTCTAAGATTCGATATTTAAAGTCCGTTCATTTGCATCTTCTGTTTACATTTCATTTCTTGGATTTGGTTGGAAAAGAGTTGCCATTAATTCTGGCCCAAAGAACCCAAAGGACTTGTTAAAGAAAAGACGCGTGAGATGTCATAATCCCCTCCAAGAAACAAAACGTGATTTATTCGAGGGTTTTAATGGCCCTTAAGAAATACGTGCCTAAATTTTATTCTTCTACTTCTAACTTTCCACGCTTTAATTTTTAACTTCGAATATTCATTCTAACCGTTAATTTCCAATGCTCCACTTAAATTTTAATTTTCACTATTCATTTTAAGTTAAAAATTTCTAATATTTCTCCTTAATTGAATTTTCAACAGCCTGAATAAATTTTACTCAATTAACTAGACCAACATTCATAGTTATGCATTTTAATCCCGGTAGATTCTCACATGTACAAAATAAATAGACGTACCTCATCTGGGTTACGGGACCGGGGAAAAACCATATATGACTCAATTGGAAAAAAAACGAGGTCCGCACGTCTCTTAACTAACTTAATTCTACTTAAATGCTACTTAAAGTCTAACAATTCTGCTTCTTTACAGCTTCTTATCTTCATTGGCCTTTGTACAAAGAAAAATTAACCATTCATTTTTCTACATCGACCTTAGCTTTTAATTTCCTATCCAAATGAAAACTTTTGATAGACGCCAGGGTCTGTCACCCTGAAACAAAAACTTCCTAAGTCACACGTTATGATTACATTTCACAATTTTTATACATTTCATATCACTTTTAAATTGCAACTAATTTCTATACATATATTTCATCTGGCTCTTTCAAAAACTTCCCCTTAAATCGCGTAGCGCTGGTTAAATGTTATGTTAGTATGCTATCTGCGCCGCGTTTCCCAAAACCTGATGTACATTAATATGAAACAATATAACAAAACATATACATACACTATACAATTACAAACATTTTTCAATAAACAATTAAAACAAACAACCAAAGGAATTGCCGCATCTTAGCGAAGTCATACACAGAAGTAAACAAATGCATTTTTACAATTGTTTTTTCCATAATTATATAAAAAATTTACAAGACAAAAGTTTATTTTTCTCTTCTAGAAAAACACACTCATTGTAGTGTCCACTTTTGCTTGGCTTCTTAAATTTTAAATATCCGACCGTGACTTGCTTCATTGCAATAATTCTTCCGACCACTTGTTCGAAAGAATATAAAAAGAAAGGATACAACCTGGTTCTTATGACTTGTAGTTGGCGTTTCCTACCAAGACCTCCAGGGATAGACTTTCTCGTACACGCTCCTTTCTTCTCCTGGTCTTGCCGTTGTTGATCACCTCCTCGTCTGGTATTCTTGTTGCTTGATCTTGTTCGCTCTTCGATGTAGGGCCATCGTTCCTTCCTCTGCCTTTTCTGGATCGAACTGGTCCTCCCTGTTGTGTCTTCCTCTCTATGGTCGGTCGAGACTCCAATCTTTTTCTATTTCGTGGTCTGAGGTTGTAGCCGCTTGTGGTGAGCGTTACTGTTTCTTCCTTTTGGCTTTTCTTTCTAAATTTTGGCAGATTATAATTAGTTCTGTAATTTGACGACAAAGCTCTTTTTATGTTCTGAACCCTTCTGAATCTTCTTTTCTGGTCCTCTCGACCTAGATTCGTGTGATCTTTTATAGTCTAACCTTTCCTTTTTGCTTTTTTTAATCCTTCTACTTTTTCAGACCAAGAACTAGGTATTGATCTGATAAGTGGTCCGCGCTTATTGGTCTTATTTGTGTGTTTCTCACCTTGATCATTTTTTAAAAAAACTTAACCCTTTTTCCTCCAACTCACGCTTTACTTCTGACCCTTTCTTTTTACCATCTTGCGACTCATCTGCTATAACTCGAGCTAAGGCTTTTTTAAGGGGTATGATTTCAGCCCACTTACTGAAATGATCCGTAATTACTAATACATATCGGTTACGTCTTACTCTCGACACAGGATACGGACCTAACAAATCTAACGTAACTATTTCATTTGGATAATTTGATACAATTGGTATTAACCGACCAGCTGGTAACGCGTTTTTATAATTATTAACTTGGCACATATGGCATGTAGAGACATATTTATCAATAAATTTTCTCATATACGGGAAATAACAAACATCCCTTATTTTATAATAAGTTTTAAAACGTCCAAAATGACCTGCTAATGGCTTGTCGTGAAATTCTCTCATTATTTCATTCCTTAAAGATTTTGGAATGTATACTCGCATTTCTCTCCTAATGACGTTGCATATTTCGCATAAAATAACAAGCCTTCGACTAACCAAAAAACCCGGGACCAATTCTCACATATTGTCACTTTAACCGAGCTATCTTCTGGGTTTTCTGGATATCTATAGATATGACCTAATTCTGGGTCTGTTCTTTGCTCTTCTATTAACTGTTCACGTGACGAAAGTATCAAATCCCTGATTATTGCACACTGAGCTTTCTCTCCTATTATACTTTCAATTGGGTTTCTCGACAAAACGTCAGCTACTGTATTTTGAGTTCCGAGACGATGCTCCCTTTCTATATTAAATTCTGCTAATTTTAATGCCCATCTGATCATTCTATTTGACAAATTTTTACCATGTGTTAAATGCGTTAACGCAGCGTGATCCGTAATAACCTTAATCGGCAAAGAACCTAAATACGTTCTGAATTTATTCAGAGCCCAAACCACTGCTAAACATTCCCTCTCTCTCTCTCTCTCTCTCTGTTACTGTGTAATTCCTCTCCGCAGTACTAAGCGTACGAGAAGCAAATACTACTGGTCTTTGCTCTTGGTTTAGAACTGCTCCTACCCCTATTGAGCTTGCACCCGTAAATAACTCAAAAGGTTTTTTGAAATCTGGAAATTTTAAAGCTGGCGCTTTTGTTATGGCCGCCTTGACCGCGTCGAATGCTTTCTGCGCCTCAATCGACCAAGTATAAATTGTTTTAATTTTCGTTTAAGATTATAAAGAGGTTCGCAAAGATCGGCATAATTTTTAATAAATTTTGCGTACCATTGGGACATTCCTAAAAATTTCGACACCTCTTTGGAATTACGCGGTATTTTCAATTCAACTATAGCTTTAACTTTTGTTTCATCAGTTTTAATTCCCTCCTTATTAATAATTAAACCCAAATATTTTAACTACTCACAACCAAATTTACACTTGTCTTTATTCAATGTTAACCCCACCTCATGTAATAATCGAAAAACTTCTTTCAAATGCTCAACATGTTGAGTGAATGATGGAGATGATATAATCACATCGTCCATATAAACATTCACAAACTTCCCTATCACGGGTTTGAGAATTATATCTATTGCTTTCTGAAAATTGGGAGCTACCCCTGACAAGCCAAATGGCATTCTGCGAAAAGCGTAGGTACCATTTTTCGTGACAAACGCAGTCTTAACTAAATCACTAGGGTTCACAGCCATCAGAAAATATCCCGACCGAAGGTCTAGGGCTGACATTATCCCTGTATGGGATATGTTCATTATTAAATCGTCTATTAAGGGTAAAGGATACCGAGGATACTTTGTGATCGCATTCAGTTTCCGATAATCAACAGCAAATCTATACGCTTCCAGATTATCCGGCGGTAACCCATTATTCTTTCTACATAATACAACTGGTGACGCGTACGGGGATTGAATGGGAATTATAGTTCCTTCTTACAATATTTTGTCTACGTGATGATCGAGAATCTCCTGCTTCACCCTATCATATCTGTAAGGCCTGGAAACAACCGGTGGGATATCTCCCGTGTTAATCTCATGATATAAAACATGCGTAAGCCCTGGTTTATCCGAAAACAATCCTTGAAAACTATCAAACAAATCTTGTAATTCCCGTTTCTGTTTTTCTTCTAATTTTGTCTTAGAAAGATCTATTTCTACTTTTTCTACTTCAACCGTTTTAACCACCTTATTAATCTGCGAATCCGGAATCGACAAAGATTTTCGATCAAAGTCTAAAATAATCTTTGATCCACCTATGAAATCTATCCCAAGAATACATGGGTATTCCAAATTTGCCAACACATGGAACAACCAAGGTCTTTCAAACTCCCTTATTCGAATATTTAATTCCACAACTCCAATATTTTGACATTTAGCTCCCTGTCCAGTGAGCACCTGAGTACTCGATTTCTTTACTTGCTTATAAAAAAATATTTTCGGTATGTCTCCTCCGATATAAATTATTTATCCGTTCCAGTGTCCCATAACGCTTTCGTAAAAGTCTCGTCTAATAAAATAGGAACATATGGAAGTTCCACCGGAGATATGCATAGTGCTGAAAGTTTAATCGGTGACTCATTTATCGACTGCGTTTGATCACCTTTAACATCACTCGCTTTCAAAACATTTAATCGTCCCATTTGTTTTCTACCGCCTCGACTAAAATTTTCACTCGAACCCTTATTTCTTTGGTCCCCTCTACTAAAATCGTCATTTTGACCTTGATTTCTAAATTGATATCCCCTATCGTTAAATCTGCGATCATCGTTTTGAAACCTATTCCTGCTCTCGAACCACTGATTTCCTTGACGGTTGTTCTGATTGCTACCTCTATAATCATTTCTACCATTATTTGGTCTATGTACCACTTCAGAATTTCTCCAATTTCCTCGATTATTACCAACATTAGACATCCTACGCTCATTCCGACCTCGTCCTTCCGCGTTATTACTATTTCTCGAACCCAATGTTGCCTTGCACGAATATCTTTCCTCCAGCTTAGCTAATACTTCTAATAATTGGATCGCGGTTTGTGGGTTACGAACCTCTACATAGTCTTGGACTTGCGGCTCAAGTCTAACGAAAATATGATCTACAAGGGCTTTCTCAGACATCCCCAGTTCTAACTTCTTATGTGTTTTAAGCAAATCGTAAACAAAATCTGTCGGCTCCTGGTTCTGTCTTTGCTGAGACTCGTAATAATGTGTTTCTAACTCCTTTTTATTTTGGATGGCAGGGAATGCTTTCAACGATGCTGCTTTCAGCTGTGCGAAGTCCGTGGCAGTATTTTGCACTAACGTCGATCCGAATATTTGGTACCAATCCAGGGCTTTACCTATGAGATGACCTTTTAAATACGCACACGATAAGTCACTGAATATTTCAAGTAATTTAATTTGGTTATCTATACCCTCTAAGAATTCGGTGACGTTCTCCGACCCAGAAAAGTACACTTCTGACCAAACATTAAACCCTCTCGCGTTTCTCATCTCGGGGTCATATAGATTAAACCTAGTTGGGCGCCATTATGATGTTCCTCCCCTTGAAAGTACATCTCTCGAAGTATCAGCGTGAGCTAGAGGTGTAGGATTAGCGAAAGAACTAGGATCAAACATTATCTTAATATGCCTTTATTAAGATATTCAACTTAAACCTTTAACAAACTTAATTATAATAATTAATATGAGAGAATCTACGATGACGTACTACGCAACACACAATATATATATTTATAATAAGACAATCTAATTCAGACCAATATCAATAAGCGAACTGTCTAATCATCGATTCTAATATTAAATAATCAATCCTACCATATTACAGCTTGTAGTAACGATCAATCTTGTCTTTATATGCAATGGGATGCAATTTTGCGGGTTCCTTCTAATCGAGTACTAATATATGTATCCACGTCACGCAGAACTCATTCAAACTTAAAACACGAACTGTAATAACCATCAACTGCCACAAACAAACATCAATTGTCTAAAATTCCTTTACATTGCCATACCGCTTACTCTAAGATTCGATATTTAAAGTCCGTTCATTTGCATCTTCTGTTTACATTTCATTTCTTGGATTTGGTTGGAAAAGAGTTGCCATTAATTCTGGCCGAAAGAACCCAAAGGACTTGTTAAAGAAAAGACGCGTGAGATGTCACAATTCTTTTTCACATCACAATAAATTTAATCACAGTTTTAAAACAAGATTTATATATTAATTTATTTTTTCTTTCAAATTCTTTTTGCATTTATTATAACGAAATGAGATAACAGATATATTAAATGGTTAAAAAAAAAGTTTTATTTTTAGTTGAAATTAATAATTTGACTATTTCAAACTAAGCATTACGCATTTTAGCTCGCACTGATGTCCTTACACGTTACTGGTTTAAAATATTTTTAATGAATAAAATTTGAATATTTCAATGTATATTTAGTGTATTTCGATGTAATATCATTTTAACTTGAGAATTTTTGTAAATGAAAACGAGATTTGCCAATAGCAACATCATTGTTTTTGTTTGAACGCGTGACAATTTTGTTTATTCCTTTGGTTACTATCTAAAATTAAATTTAAGTTTTAAAATGGCGTATCTTGGCAAAGGTCGACGCGAAGATTTATTTGTCTTAGCCATGGAATTAAATTTAGAATTCGATAAATCTATGACCATCGCCACACTCAAATATCTAATTATTGGTAGTGAAAATTATGACGAAGAGCTGACCAAAAACATACATTCAACGATTGTAGGGGATCGCAAAGCCAGGGAGAAAAACAAGAAGAGCAAAAAGAAAAATTACACACTGAAGAGCAAAAAGAAAAATTACGCATTGAAGAACGAGAAGAAAATTTACGCATCGAACAATTGAGATTAGATGAGCAAAAACGCAAAGATGAGTTTGAGTTGGAAAAGTTAAGAATCCAAACACAATCCAAGTTAGGCGCTGATACATCCAAAGAAAGTGATACTAAATTTCTCGTCAAAAAAGTTTGAAAGTTTATTCATCGATTCGATTTGAATGAAGACATCAGTCTTTATCTAAAATTATTTGAACGTCAAGCGCAGAGATTAAACATTAATCAAGAAAACTGGGTTTTTCATCTGTTAGGCTTATTACCGACGGAAGTATCTCACATCATAGCGAGAGAGCCTAACGATAAAGCTAACTCTTACGAACACGCTAAAGATTTATTGTTGAAACGCTTTAAACTAACTTAAGAAAAGTTTCGACAACTATTTGTCACTCACCAAAAAGCACCTGAAAGAACATGGATTGATTTTTACCATGAGTTAAACACTTACTTCAACGGATGGATAGATGGATTGAAGATAGATACTTTCGATAAATTATCAGATCTAATCATAACAGATCAACTCAAACGAAAAACTCCTTTTGAATTTAAGGAATATTATCTTGATGAATGGGCAAATATGAACTCCCCTGTTCAATTAGCATAAAAACTAAAAGAATTTGAAGACTTTAAGAGGACTCTGAAACAAAAATCGAGCAGTCCATTTGTGAAGAAACAAGAATTCAAATCCACAGAAAAGAATCGCAGATATGAAGCACCAGGAAAATTCGAGTATAACAGGAAAGATAAGAAGTTTCCAGCGTCAACAAATTACAACAAACATTACGAAGCTCCTATCACCAAGTACGAATCTGTTCAAAGATATCAAGATAGCCCACAGAAAGGGTATTACAACAAAAATTACGAGAAACACTCAAATCACAATGCTTCCAAGCATGCTCAGACGAACTATTCAAAATCACAGAAATTCAAAGAACCTCCAAAAGAAACTTGCACACTCATCGTTAAGGAAGGTTTACGTCCTAAAGAGATATTTTTTGGAAAGGTGAAAATCACGGCGCTGATAGACAGTGGTAGTACCGTAAGTTTGCTTCGAGAAAACACAAGCAGAAGAATAATGGATCCAACAAAATTATCGAAGAACAAGATGCTTCTCACAGGTATTGGTGAAGCACAAATGACAACTATCGGTTCCTTTGAACATGAGTTCAAAATAGATGATGAAAATTACTCGTTAACTTGGCATGTATTACCGACTGATAAATTAAAATTCGAACCTGTTATTGGATGAGATCTTTTGGAACAAGCATCGATAAGTTTTACTAAAGAAGGAGTTAAATTCAACAAATATGAGAATCATGCACAGCTTATGCAAATATCTGCTGAAAATCTTCAAGAAAAACTAGACCTACGTCATGTTGAAAATCGTCAAATCAAGAAGGAACTTGAAAAGTTAATTCAAGACTACAAGCCAGAAAAAACAGCATCTACCGACGTCACAATGAGAATTATTCTAAAAGACGAAGAACCAGTCTGTCAACACCCTCGTCGACTAGCTTTCACAGAAAGACAAAAAGTAAACAAACAGATAGAAGAATGGCTCAACGAAGGCATTATACGTCCGAGTTCTTCAGAATATGCAAGTCCAATCGTAATGGTAAAAAAGAAAGATGGATCTTCGAGAATGTGCATTGACTACAGAAAATTCATTCAGAAGCTTGTGAAAGATAAATTTCCGTTACCTCTCATCGAAGATGTTTTAGACACTTTGCAAGAAGCAAAGGTATATTCTACATTAGATTTGCGCAATGGTTTCTTTCACGTCGATGTTGACGAAGATTGCAGAAAGTATACATCCTTTATCGTCCCAGCCGGACAATTTGACTTCAACAAAGTTCCTTTTGGACTAAGCACAAGTCCAGGAGTTTTCCAACGCTACGCATCGAGTATATTTAGAGATTTTACTCGGAAAGGAATTGTAATCAGTTATTTAGATGATCTCGTCATTCCAGCGAAAAACGAACAGGAAGGTCTCGAAAAACTTAAAATTATTTTTGAAGTCGCGAAGAAATACGGATTAGAAATTAAGTTCAAGAAATGCCAATTCTTAAAAAAGAAAATTGAATTTCTAGGTCACATTGTAGAAAGCGGAACTATTGAACCATGTACCACAAAGACACTGGCTGTTCCAGAAATTTCCAGAAACAACAACAATAAAACAAGTACAAAGTTTTATTGGCTTAACTGGGTATTTCCGCAAGTACATCAAAGATTATTCAAAGATAGCTAAACCACTTAGAGATTTGACAAGAAAAGAAAATCTCTTTGTTTTTTTGTGGCTCAACAAAAAGAAGCATTTGAAAAATTGAAGAAAATCATGTCCGAAGGCCCAATCTTGCACATTTACAAGTATGGAAGAAAAACAGAACTGCATACTAACGCTTGTAAACAAGGGTACGGCGCAATTTTGTTACAAGGAGCCGAAGATGGAAAGTTACACCCCGTTTACTACATGTCGAAGAAGACAAATACAGCAGAAGAAAAGTATGACAGCTACGAACTAGAGGTACTAGCAATTATCAATGCATTAAAGAAGTTTCGTGTTTATCTTTTAGGACAACACTTTAAAATAGTAACTGACTGTTCAGAATTTCAGAAGACTATGCAAAAAAAGGATCTAATTACTCGCATAGCCAGATGGGCGCTTCAATTAGAAGAATTCGATTATGAATTAGAGCACAGAGCTGGAAGTCGAATGAAGCATGTTGATGCTCTTAGCCGGTATCTCGTAATGATAGTATGCAATGATACATTAACTTCAAAGCTTAAAAAAGCAGAAGAGGAAGATGACAACATCCAGACATTGAAATCGCTTCTAGAGAAGCAAGAATCAGAAGAATTTTTCGAGCGAAACGATATACTCGACAAATACTTAAATGATCGAGAATTAATCGTAACCCCTAAAGCAATGGAAGCTGAACTAATTAAAATGATTCACGGAAATGGTCATTTCACAGTAGGAAAAACAGAAGAAATTGTGAAACAGGAATTTTTTTATCCCAAATTTAACCAACGTCGTTAAAAAAGTAATAGTTAATTGCGTTCCATGTATCTGAGTTAATAAGAAAACTGGCAAAAAGGAAGGGTTTTTGAATCCTATTTCTAAGGAAAGCATTCCTCTAAGTACGTACCAATTTGATTTCATTTGTCCTTTACCCTCCACCAACAAAAGTTACCATCACAGTTTCACCATAGTAGACGCATTTACCAAATTTACTTGGCTATATCCCGTCAAAACTGTGTCTGCTGAAAGTGCCCTCGAAAAACTAAAACAACAGCAGAAAACCTTTGGTAATCCCATCGGAATTATCTCTGACAGAGGTCAATGTTCACTTCAAAATTATTTGACTACTGAGATGAAGAGAACATTCAACATCTACAAATAGCAACAGGTGTTCCTCGAGGAAACGGACAAGTTGAACGAATTCATCGAATTTTTATACCAGTTCTCACCAAGCTATCATTAGACGACTCAACGAAATGGATACAAATACGTCGACAGATTACAGAGAATACTAAACAGCACTATATGTCGCAGTACAAAATGCACACCATTCGAACTATAGTGGGAACCAAAATGCATAACAAGGAAGACATCCTAGTCAAAGACCTACTGCTAGAAGAAATGGCGAGAGAATTGCTAGAACAACGCTTATTTTTAAGAAAAGATGCAAAAAAGAACATCAAAACCCTGCAATCTGAGAATAGAAAGACGTATAACAGAAGAAGAAAGAAAGCTTCGTTATACAAAGAAGGTGATTTAGTAGCTATCCAAAGGACCCAATTTGGAGCTGGACTGAAACTAAGACCAAAGTTTTTAGACCTTTACAAAGTAACGAAAGTGAATTCTAAGGATAGGTATGAAGTGGAAAAGGTTGGTCAGCACGAAGGACCGAACTCAACCACCACCTCTGCTGATTTGATGAAACATCTTTATGCTTAGTTAAATTTTTTTATATTAGTTATTATTTTTAATTTTTCCCATGCTATATCCCTCTTGAGAAATTAATAGATGTTCTATGGTAACACTCGCTTCCATTAATCGTTTTATATTCACTTGTAACATTTATTATATTTTCGTATTATTCTTTAGCTTTCGATTGATACGAAGGATTTTTTTCTCATGGTTTAGTTAATTGTAGGTCACAATATAGAATATTTTGTTTTTATATGCTTTATTTGAGGTCCGGAATTGTGAATATTAGGTATACATCTTTTCATCTGTAATATTTATTTTATTATCTTTAAGAACCGTATTATTAGTCTTTATTGCATCCACATTCCAATAATCATCAAATTTATAGTTGTAACTAAAAATAGTTTGTATTTAAAGTACTTTAGCTCTCAACATTTTGTAAGAGCTGAGAGACCAGCTCTGTCAGGAGAGGGTGATTTTGTAGGATTTTCTGTTTGAATCATTTTGTAAAAGGTTGAGTCATATCCTTTTCAGAGGACTATTAATGTCAATTTTGTTTATTACCGCATTCTGAAGCAGCGCCGTCTGGTGGGTTTGCGGTGCCCCGGCACGAATGATTTTTTGGCAGAGGCCTATTAACCCCCGCTGGTTCAACACGTCACGTTTTTCATGCACAGCGCGGTTTCAGTCCAAGCATGAGAAATGTATATAATTCCCCCGTGTTCTAAAGGTATAACTCAACTTTCAATTAATCTAATTTCTGCATGTCTCTTTCCCTTTGTAAATATTTCCTTTGTAAATATTTCCCTTGTAAATTTTCCCCTTTAACTTGAAATAAATTCTTTTTTTACTTAAATGAAGTATCTGCGTTTAAATGACTTTGATTCCATTAATTCATAACTCACCCTTTAATACTTACCCCTACACAACTACCTCACCAATTTAAAATCCCGACTTCTGAAGAGTCTGATCTTCATTTGAAGATTTTAATCGGACTCCCACATATGTATATAAAATTTTCTCTTTAATCATTTTATTCTTATACTAAGAATTATTTTTTTACTTTTTAGTTCGATTCACTAAGAAAACGTGTTTTTTAGTTTTTTTAAAAATTATAACTTATTTTTCATTTTTTAGTTGGATCCACAATAAAAGCTTGTTTTTTTAGTTTTTGAAACTATCATTTATTCTTTGTTGAATTTATCCTTGAGTTTGATATTTGGAGCCGGAATTATGTGGCTGCTGGATTTAGTCTGGCTCTTCAATGGATATTGATTAATGGGTCTGAAGGGTATTTACTCTCTCCGTTTACGGTGCCTCAGATGAGTCTCTTATAGTTATATTTAAAAAATTTCATCTATATAGATACATGCCTAACTAATAAAAGTGTGTTAAGAAATATTAAATGTCAATCCTATTGTTACCTTTTAAAAGTATTGCTATAATGTTAATTCATGTCATCACTTCTATAAACATATTGCTTTATCAAAATAAAAAAATATTTAGCAGTTAGAACATAAATTTATCCCCTTTTAAATGTATTGCAATAATGTTAATTCGTACAATCACTTCTAAACGTATATATATATTGCTTTATAAAAATAAAAAAGATTTAGCAGTTGGAACATAAATTATTTTTATTCACATGTACGAGTCTTTTTTTTTTCTATTTTCAGAAAAATTAGATTTATATCATGATAAGAAATTGCTGACGCACCCACCCTACCCTTTTTCCCATGAAGGACACTTTGTTTTGTTTTATTTGTATTAGCCACAAGCCTAGAATTTTAGAGTTGCACCTTAATCTTTTAGTCGCTAAATCTGGAATTAGTCACCAAATCTGAAAATGGTTTATGCAATAAGTCGCCTAGTCTGAAAGTGGTATAGGGAATTAGTCACCAAATCTGAAAATGGTTTATGCAATAAGTCGCCTAGTCTGGAAGTAGTATAAGGAATTAGTCACCAAATCTATAAATCGTATTACTAACTATCCTGATTAGGACAATGGAACAAAATTATGAAATTATTGTATGGTCATCGGTCCTCGACAAGTGGGAAAATTTCGAATTAATCTGACCTCTTAAAGTGGGTAAAAATCGAGTTCAAAGATTCCGTTACATACAAGTGAAACTTATAAAAGCGTGTTATAAAAGAATGCGGTTCATTTTGTTTTGTTTATTGTAAATTTTTATTTTTCTGAATCATCAATTCTGAATCATGTTTTTTCTGAATCTGTTTTTAGATGGTTTTCTTTTTTTCTCTCTTTTTTTATACATCAAGATAAATTTCGTAATATTATGTTACAATTATAAACATATTCTTATAAGTAGGAGTGTTATTGAGGATCGAAGTTATCAAAAAGGCATTTCTTAAAAGTTATTTTGGAATTATTTGTACCTTGTACACCCCCGCTATTGTCGCTGGTCACGCCCCCTACAACTCATCACTTCTACGAGTTTTCTCATCCCGAGTGGACGTACTCTCCCAGTCGTAGAATGTGTTTCATTGCTTTAAATGCCTCTTTGTCTAATACTACTTACCTTTAAATTCATTATTAATTTGTTATTTTTGTTTACCTATGTTAATCATAATAAATATTTGTTTGTTATGGATTAAGGATTTATTTCTCTCTCGTAAGTATTATCGACGTTAATTTTATTGCCGGCATACCGCCCCCTATTTTCATTGGTCCTTCTTAAACGGAGAGACAGCGTTTTAAAATGTCGCTAGTTTCCCTTAATAGACGAGGCATTTGCAAAAAAAATATCGCGAAATGTGCAAAATTCCTAAATACGTTCCAGTTGTCCAATGACGAAAACACAGACTTTATAATTTTGAATAACAAATTAAGTACTGTTAAAGAGGTTATAGAAGAACTAAGTCAACTGAAATATGCTTACTATAATTTACCGGATGACACAGACCTCAAAGATGCACTTGACGTAATCATTAGTACTGGAGGTAAGAATTAAAATTATCTTATCTCAATTTAAAAAGATAAATTCTACAAATGTTAATGAGGTAGTTAAGAACAAGATCAAATTGCCGGACTTAGATCTGCCCACTTTTAATGGAAAAATTCAAGAGTTCGAACTGTTTAAAACGCAATTTATGAATGTAATACGAACTAACCATTCTCTAAACAACACCCAGAAATTATGCTATTTAAAAATTGCACTAAAAATGATGCTTCGCTTATTCAAAGTGATTAAGATACCTTTGAGTCACTTATGGAAGCATTAATAAATCGCTATGAAAACAAAAGGGCACTTGTGGATATTCACTCAACCGAAATGCTTTCGGTGCCCAAAGTGCAAAGTGAAAATCCTGTTCAATTACGATTGCTTATTGATACGGTACGTAGTCACTTGCGCTCTTTAAAAAACCTAAGGATGGATTCAAATGTTTTCTCAGATGCTATTTTATTGCATTTGTTAAACTCCAAAATAGATAGGGAATCGCAAAGACTATTCCAACTAAATCTAAAAACAACAGAAGTTCCTAGTTTGCAGGATTTCTTTTCATTTTTAGAAACTACTAGATGCATTCAATTAGAATCTATTCGTAAAACCGATTGCGATACAAAAAATATCCCAGTAAGTTGTATAAAAATACTTACTTTCCAAATTTCAAAAATTCCACCAAGTCAAAAACATTTCTTGGAAAGCATGAAAAAAATAAAACGTGTTTATTTCCTGAGTGCAATTCCTGTCCCCCGTTGTACAAATGCATTAGATTTAAAAATCTTCCCATACAAGAAAGAAAAGATTTGTAAGAAATAACCACATCTGTAAACGTTGCTTATCACCTAATCATATAAATAACTGTCCCAGTTCTTACTGTTGTATTACAAGTAAAGAGTGTTTTTTTTCCAGGTATAGAAGTTTAAGTTGGCATTACTTTCCAAGATGGCGACCGATTTAACAGCTGTCAAGTGAGTTATTCTCAGTTTGGTTTGGCAATTCATCAAAACGATCATCAAGCAAGGCGTCGATTCGTCGAATGGGCCCAAAACGAGATTGCCGTTGTTCCCGATTTTCATAAGCGAATTTTGTTTAGCGGTGAAGCGCACTTCTGGTTGAATGGCTACGACAACAAACAAAACTGCCGCATTTGGAGTGAAGCTAATCCACAAGTGTATGTCGAAACACCATTACATCCAGAAAAACTGACTGTTTGGTGCGCTTTATGGGCTGGTGGAATCCTTCTTCAAAAACGATGAAGGCCACAACGTTACAGTCAATGGTGATCGGTATAGAGCCATGATTACTAACTTTTTCATTCCTGAATTGAGCAATCATGATGTCCAGGAGCTGTGGTTCCAACAAGACGGCGCAACATGTCACACAGCTCGTGCCACAATCGATTTATTGAAAGACACGTTTGGTGACCGCCTAATTTCACGTTTTGGACCTGTGAATTGGCCTCCAAGATCTTGTGATTTAACACCGCTAGACTATTTTCTGTGGGGCTATGTTAAGTCATTGGTCTATGCGGATAAGCCACAAACGCTTGACCATTTGGAAGACAACGTTCGCCGAGTTATTGCCGATATACGGCCACAAATGTTGGAAAAAGTCATCGAAAATTGGATGTCCAGATTGGACTACATCCGAGCCAGCCATGGCAGTCATATGCCAGAAATCATATTTAAAATGTAATGCCACAAGATTATCTTTCGAATAAAAAAATTCATGTCAATCGAATAATACATCGTTGTTTTATTGCAATTTAAAGTTCTATACCTCTAAAAAAACACCCTTTAGATCTAACAATGTCAACTCAAGGCATAATATTTTGCTGTGTGAAACGAAGATATCTTCCCCAATGGAGAAAATTGTTTCCACTCTGGGAAGCGAAAAGGTTCTTCAACCTTCTTCGGAATAGTTGACCGTTGAATCCCTCGCCCGCGCAGTAGCCTTGGCTTCTACTAAAAGAAGTATTTCATGGGGGTCGGAAAAGGGGTTACTCCCGACGGCTGTTATTTACGTTAACTGACACCTAGGAATACAAATTAAGATGTATATTTGACTCGACCTCAGAGAGCTCATTTCTAACGTTACACGCAGCTGAGCGTTTAGGATTAGACAAAATAAAAACGAATTTTACTGTTCAAGGTTTATATAGCTCCTCAGCAAAAATAAATTATCTAGCAAGGGCGTCTGTTTGAAATTTTGATCGAACATTTAATTTTAATGTTAATATGTTTCTTACTACAGAAATAATAAAAGTGCATCCGTCAAAAAAAATAAATATTTCAGATTTAGTCATTCCCCAAGGAATTGTTTTGGCTGATGAAGGGTTTAACCAGCCATCTGAAATCTCGTACTTGATTGTCAGTGAACACTTTTTCGATATCTTTGGAACAAAACAAATTCGAGTTCCAAATAGTAATTTTAGATTAATTGATTCCAAATTTGGTTATGTTGTCACGGGATCGTACATCGACGAACCGTGTTATTTTAAACGTTGTTTTCTTTCTAAAGGTTGGAACACTTTAGATAAAACTTTACGCTCTTTCTGGGAAACAGAAAATCTTTCTGAAGAGCAACCTATAATTAGTGATGAACTGTCTTACCGCGAAAAACACTTTGCAAAAGGACATTTTAGGAAACCTTGTGGCAGATATTTTGTTTCTCTACCATTCAAGGAAATTATCCAGGAAAATGTTAATTTAGGGGATTCCAGATCATTTGCTTCTAAACGCCTTGATAAATTATGGAGACGCCTAGATCGCGACCCTAAATTAAATAATCTTTATACAAAATTCATCGAAGAATATCTCAGTTTAGATCACATGGAAGAGATCACAAACATAGATGATATAAAATCAGAAGGATTTTTTCTTCCTCATCACGGTGTTCTTAGAGCAGGGAACCACTCTCGTCCTTTAAGAGTGGCTTTTAACGGCTCACAAAAAACTCTGACCTTGATATCTCTCTTAATGATGTATTGTGTAAAGGTAGGGTTATTCAAGATGATCTATTTTCTATAATGCTTCGTGCCAGAAAGCCTGTCTATTTTTTCAGCTGTGACATTAGTCATACGCTTAGGCAAATAGAAATTCATCCCCATCAGAGAAATTTTCAAACAATTCTTTGGAAAAAAGGTCTGAATGAACCTGTCCAAATTTTTAAATTAAAAACTGTAACTTATGGAACTACTGCATGTTATCTTTCCACATGAGTGTTAAAACAACTTCCCCTTGATGAAAGGGAAAACTTTCCCAAAGCAGCTGACATCGTTCTACATGAAGTTTATTTGGATGATATCTTAAGTGGGTGCTCCAGTTTAAATGAACTGGAATCACTTAAGACTGAACTCACTCAACTATTTAAAAGTGCTGGAATGTCCCTGCACAAATGGTATTTTTCCCATTCCACTAATGATTTCCCTGATCTACATTTCGATCAGTCATGTGAAGAAAGTATCACAAAAACCTTGGGTGTTTGTGGAATAGTTCACCTGACACCTTTTGTTTTAAAGTTTCTCCTTCGACCAATCATCTTTACGAAGAGAGATGTGCTCTCCCAGATCACACGTATTTTCGACCCACTTGGTCTCTTGGGACCTGTAATTAGCAAAGCCAAATTTTTTATGCAGCAATTATGGCTCTTAAATTGGAATTGCATGAGAAGCTTCCTGTTCCTGTTGCCGCAGAGTGGGCTTCTTTTGTGCAATCTTTACCTGTTTTGGAAAAGCTAAAAATTCCAAGATTTGTTCTTTCAGAAAATCTAGAAAGCACAATTCTCTATGGATTTATTGATGCGTCGGAGAAAGGATTTGGGGCTGTTACTTATGTTTCTGTGATTAAAAACAACAGTGACCGTCATAGTCAACTTTTATGCAGCAAATCAAGAGTAGCACCTCTCAAGACTTTAACCATTCCCAGGTTAGAGCTATCAGCATGCATGCTACTTTCCAAGCTAATAAGAAAGGTTATAAACGCCTTAAAAACGAACCTCTCTCAAGTAATTCTATTCTCAGATTCTACTATTGCATTAAGCTGGATTAAGACTTCATCTCACCTGCTCAAAACCTTTGTAGCTAATAGAGTTGCAAAAATACAAGAGTTAATTGTGAACTTTTCATGGCATCATATTTCTTCTGAAAATAATCCTGCAGACCTCGTGTCCAGAGGTTTAAGTGTTTCAGATTTAATAAACTCCCCTTTGTGGTGGAAGGGTTCTAATCCTTCTATTTTTACAAACGATGAACTTTTAGAGAACATTAATGACTGTGAAGTGAAAAAGGAATTTAAAATTCCTCCATCCCAAAACTTATAGCTCTCCAGTGAATTTGATTTATGTAACCATATCATTTCCATTACCAATAATTATTGTAAATTAATCCGTGTAATTAGTTTTATTTTCAGATTCCTGCTGAACGCGCCAGATCTTCAAAAAAGGAAAGAGTTTCGGGTCCTTTGTCTCTTAAAGAGATCAATCAAGCCGAACTTTGGCTCATTAAATTAGTGCAAAAAGCTGAATTTAGTAATGAAATAAAAAACTTCCGGTGAGAGGTGAGCCCGTTCATCGTAGCAGTAAGTTATCTGCCTTAAACTGTTTTGTTGATGAAAATAATATTATTATAGAGTAGGTGAAAGACTACAAAATTCACCTTTATCAAAAAATCAAAAATATCCTATTGTATTACCTAGTAAACATGCTGTAACTTTAATGATCATAAAATACTATCATGTAAAATATCTTCATGTTGGTTCGAATAATTTGCTATATCATGTTAATTAAAAATATTGGCCACTTAATGGCAGAAATCTGACACGCCAAGTTGTGCATAATTGTGTCATTTGTTTTAAAAATAAACCCATTTTATCCAATCAATTAATAGGCGATTTGCCCAAGGAAAGGGTTACTCCCTCATATCCATTTAATAATTGTGGAATCGATTTTTGTGGTCCGTTTATGGTTAAATTTAAAAATCAATGTAAAGGAGTTCTTAATAACGTATATGTTTCAATATTTTTATGCTTATCAACTAAAGCAATTCATTTGGATTTTGTCTCTGACCTTACTTCTACAGCTTTCATTGCCTGCTTGAAAAGATTTTTTGAAAGAAGAGGCAAGAGTTCTAAGATGTTTTCCAATAATGGGAAAACATTTGTAGAGGCAAATATTGAATTAAAAAAACTGCATGATTTTGTTAAATCTCCTGATGAAACATTAGTTATTTTAATGACGAACATATAGACTGGAATTTCATTCCTCCAAGGCCTCCAAATTCTGGTGGTTTATGGGAATCAGGTGTTAAGTCCTTTAAAACTCATTTAAAACGTGTAGCTGGAAATTCAAACTTGACACTTGAAGAGTTTATTACTTTATTTGCCGAGATTGAAGCTGTTTTAAATTCGAGACCCCTATCACTACTTTCATCCGATTTTGATGATTTTGAAACTTTGTCACCTGGTCACTTTTTAATTGGTCGACCTGTTACGGCTATTATACAGCCTCAATTAATTAATGTTAAAGAAAATAGATTAACCAGATGGCAAAGAGTTAATTGGCTTTCCCAGCAGATATGGAAGGTTTGGAAAAGAAATTATTTAAATAATTTATATATACAAGAAAGGAGCAAATGGAGATTTAGTAAAAATAATGTTGAGATAGGTACTCTCGTTTTAATTAAGAATGAATCACTTCCTGGAACCAAATGGCCTACTGGTAGAGTTTTAGAAGTTTTTTATGGTAATGACAACAAAATAAGAGTTGTTAATCTTAAACTCCCTGATGGAAATATAATTCAAAGAAATGTCAGAGATATCTGCATCTTTCCAATTGAATGAAAATGTGTATATTTATAATTATAATTTTTATCATTCCTATATTACTACCATTATTTTTTTGCATTTATATTTGATTTGTTTAACTGATAAATATATTTTCTTTATTCTTTATTATTATTCTGTGCTGTGTTTTATATTTTTTATTTAACTTTAATCTACTCTATTAAAATTCGTAGGTAAACAAACCTATCTATGTAGGTATGGGATGCTGCCCAATTTTCTCACGAACCACAAGACGCAGAAACTAGCCGAAGGTACCAAAATTTCGGGAATGATCCCAGGAATCCGTTTTGACCATTTATATACCGATATTCCAATTGGATAAAAAGATATTAATTAAAAACCTTAAAACGCATAATTGGTATTTTACTATGCACGTGGCGCCATCTGCAGAGAATATCGGAAAGATCATTTACTTCGCCTTAAAAATTCTGTTTTCGCAAAACAACGAAACTTTGCATATAAATAAATTTATTTAAAAATTAATATAATAATATTATATATTTATATATATATATATATATATATATATATATATATATATATATATATTATATCTTTCAATTTCATTATTTTATAATTTTTTTTAAATATTTCCGGAACTTCTTATTTTTCAGAGGTTTTTAAAACACGATCTAATTTTTTTCATGAAACTCACACAAAAAATAATTACAGATTCGTAAAGATCATTTATTTCGCCAAGAAATGCTATAATTAAGTGCGAAATAAATTCTTTACAAAACTGAACTGAGACTGAAAAGCGAGCTGACGACGCAGAAGGGTTGCCAGAGGTACGGAAAACTAAACCCGCTTTGTCGAGGTGGACAACCGCCACAACGCACCCGCAATCGCCCACCCAAGTTGGCGCCGAAAAAACGTGACCGAAGACGGGGCGCATAATGCATCTGCTCCAAAATATCTTAAAAATAACGGTTAAAAAAACCAATGTGTTTTTCAATTTTTTTCCCTTTTGCGATAATTATGTAAACATTACTTTTTTTTAAAGTTTTTTGTTAAAAAATTACCGTTGTTTGCAATCGATATATGAAATTTGAAAGCATTATTAACTTAAAAATGAAGCCCGAAAAAAAATCTTTTACCTTAACGAATAACGAAATGGCGTATTGAAAAAAATCTACCTTTATTTTAAAGCTCAAATCAATGCTCTTCCCCGGAGTAAGGACAGCTCAGCTGTTTAAAGTGCTGCTTTATAAAACGGTAGTTCCCAGGTTCGAAATTGAAGAGGAGGAGACTTTCCTTTTCGCATCACGCTACTTTTTAAAGTTTAAAATTTTTTTAGTGGAATGAAAAAGATTGAAATTAAAATTAAATATCAAAAAGTTTTTATCAGATCGTTTTTTAATGTTTTTTTCAGTACATGTATATATATATAGGCTTTCCCTCATACTATTTTTTTTTCTAACTTATACATTGGTGGACAATTGCTAAGGACGGATCACAAATTGCTATATAGCATAACATTAAGCGAGACATGAGGCCCAGTAGGATAAAATATAGTTGCCACACTGTTCAGACATTAGAATAAAGAATATTTATTGTTCTGGAAAGTACAAAAGCTGTGAAACATCTAAAAGAAAAAAATGTTCATTTGATCTGCGTACGGAGAAATGGAACAATGCATCTAAAAGTCAGCAGGTACCTTAAAGAAAGGTATCAGTACGGGATATGTCCACCGTGGAGTGTGATGCAACATTCCACACGTCGTACCATACTTTGCACAACATTATCCAGCAGCTGTTGAGGCAATTTATCCCATTCCTCTGTGAGTGCATGGATGAGGGTGGTCTTGTTTGTCGGAGGATAGTTTCGACCAGCAACTTGCCTCCCCAAAGCATCCCACACATTTTCAATGGGGTTTAGATCTGGAGAACGCGCTGGCCATACGAGACGTTGAATACCCTCGCTTTCTAGACAATCCTGAACAGCGAGTGTTCGATGACATGTTGCGCTGTCGTCCATAAAAACAAATTTATCACCGACAGTACCACGGAAAAGACGAACATGAAGAAGTAGAACTTCATCAATGTATCGTTGGCCCGTCATAGTCCCATTCGCAACCACATGTAGGCGCGTGCGGCCATTGATCATGATGCCGGCCCACACCATGATACTGCATGTCGGATATCGGTTCTTTTCGTGGATATTTTCTGGACGATAAGCAGTACCACTCTCGCGCCAGATCAGTTGGCGTCTACAATCCGATGACAGAATGAACCTACTCTCATCTGAGAATAGTACGTATGCCTAGTCCTGTTCAGTCCAATTGTGATGCTCACGACACCATTGCAAACGGGCAGTACGGTGCTGTCTGGTCAATGGGACACACACAACAGGTCTGCGTGCGGATAGTCCTCCTCCTCTCCAACGTCTGGCAACAGTTTTTCGGGAGATCTGCTTTCCTGAGGCAGCAAGAAACTGATTTGCCACCTGCTGAGCTGTGGTGCGCCTGTTCCTTTTTGCTGATAGGACGATATATCTGTCTTCTGCAGGCGTCGTACTTCTAACACGACCTCCCCCGTGCCGTCTACTACACATTCCAGTAGTTTTAAATGACTTCCACAGCCGTGAAACAATGCTGTGAGCGATGTCGAACTCCCTGGCAACATCTGTTAGTTTTCGCCCTTCTTCGATCTTTGCAATAACTCGGCCACTCATAAAATCATCTATGTGATGTCGGGAAGACATGCCAAAAATTTTAAGTTCGTCTATTAAATTTTTCCTGTAAAACTTTGACTTGAAACAACAACTGTCCACACGCGTCAAAACCTTTAAAGCTCTTATGAACGCTATCACGTGATGAACAGACGTGGAAAAAATTTGCATACTCATACTTCTTCTTACTAAAATAACGCACTTATTCTAATTTTCCACATTTTGCTTCATTTCATTTTGTGGTTGCTATGGATGATAGTGTTATCCGCCCTTAGCAATTGTCCAGCAGTGTATATTTATATGTTTAATCAAACGTTCAGAAAAAAGCAATCATTTCAATAGCTATCTGTTAATTTTTCTTTCATTCATTACTTATAGAAATTTGATTTTAATAAATATATATATGTAGGATCCAGTCGTTCTCGTCATCTAGCCACGCAGTCTTCGCGCGCAGGCGCAGTGAATTGAAACTGAAACAAAAACTTTAGACTTTTAAGAGAAGGACGGAGAGAGAGAAGAAAGACTGAGGTGCGCGAGCAGGCGTTACCGTCGTCAAACCTATCTGTTAGAATAGCTACCTTTTAATTAAGTTTTGTTAATTTTAAAATAAAATAGAGAAAAGACAAATGTCTTGGACCCCTTGTTGTCTCCCACAAATTATGGGGGCTCGGCCGGGATCGAAAAAATTTCGATTTTGATCAAAGTTTGGAACATGAACAAAAGCGTCCGTGGAGGAGACGCGCCGCCATTTTTTGGAAACTTCGTTCAACCTGTGTAGAGGTTGAATTTTTCATCGAATATTCCGCCTGTGTAGAGGTTGGAACTATCGAATAAACACCTGCGAAGAGGTGTCCTATTAACCTGCGAAGAGGTGAAATCTGTGGAATCAACGTTTTTCTTCAATTATTGGATACATCGTACGTGCGAGCAACAAGGGAGCTAGAAAAAAAAAGGTAGGATCTTTCCATATTTTTTCTAAAATGTATAAAACCGCTCTTAAAGAGGATCTCATAAGAGTTGTTGAGGATCTAGACGGTACTGTGGAGAGTACGGACACCATAGCTAAACTAAAGACTAAAATTGAGAACAGTAGTACATTTGAAAGTGATCCAGATTTCGTTAAAACTTTAATTAAAAACTGTATAGATGAGAGGGTATCGCGAAACGAAAGGGATTTAGAAAAACAGAAAATTGAACTTGCTAAACTTCAGTTAGCTCAGTTAGAAAAAGAAATCGAACTTCAAACGGCTAAAAATGAAGCATTAAGTTTAAATCCTGCAGCTAAAGTCGAAGAGAAACAGTTCGAAACAAACATAGAAAATATGATCAAAAGCATTAAAACTTTATCTCTTCCTGTTCCCACCAGATCTGAAAATTTTAATCTGTTCTTCCAATCATTAGAACGCGCATTTTTAACCAAGAAAATAAATGACGAATATAAATCTGAAATTTTAATTAATCTTCTGGGCGAAAGAGCTCATAATGTCTTATTGTATATTAAAAAGGAGGAATTAAATGACTATGAAAAACTAAAATCTATAGTACTCAGAGAATTCCAAGTAACCCCTCGCGAGTGTTTAAACTCATTTAAAAATGCTGTAAAATCATCAGGCGAGACATACATCGAATTTGCTGCAAGATTGACGGCAAACTTCCTATATTATTGTTCGTTAAGAAAAGTTAATTCCTTTGAATCTCTATGTGATCTTTTAATTTCTGATAAATTATTTGAAACTTGAAATAAGGAAACCGCAACTCATATTGGCATTCGAGAAGCAGAAGATTGGTTTAGGCCAATTGATTTAGCTAAAGAGTGCGATATTTATATTTAATCTAGAAGCGGATCACGTAAGGAAACTCTTATTGCTTGTGGATATACCGAAGACCCCTTTAAAGATAGAACACGAAACTATAAACCAGAGATTAGAGATAACTATCCCCAATATCTTGAAAGACAAAATAAAAATTGCTATATATGCGGTGATTCATCTCATTACGCAAGAAATTGTGAGAAGCGTTTTAAGCCTAAAGAATCTAACAGCCACATCCATAATAGAAAAAGAGAGCTAAAAACAAAACGATGAGTTCGCACAGCTCCAATATGTAAACATTTTTGTGGAAAATCAGCCCGTAACAGCCTTGATTGATTCAGGTTGCCAGATCCCAGTTTTAAATTCCTCACTAATTAGAGTGCACAAACCTTCCGAAGAAATCATAACATTAAGCTCATGTTTTGCCGAACAGCGTATGGTAGAAGTGTCAGCCATAAATATTTCTCTTAATCAACACTCTCCCGGTCTAAGTGTTCGAACGGCAATATCACCGACCTTGACCGAAGAATTTATTATACATCCCAGTGTATATGCTGAAATAAAGAAACTAGGCCACGCAAAGAGCGATGTTTTATTGAGTGAAAGTGGATCCTCTTTGGGTGCTCATTCTAATTTTATTTTTTATGTTTCAAATGTTTCTGTTTCAAATGTGATAGAAAACTCTAGTTATGATTTGTCACATGTTAAAAACTTTAATACTAGAAATGATTTGAGTTCTCTAATTAAGAATTATAAATGTAATAAAATTAAGAGTACTAAGTTAAAATTGAGTATTATAAGAGAAAAATGTTCTGATATAGTATTGTGTAAGAAATTCAATGGTGCCATGAAAACGAGTTCCGTGGAATTCATCTCCCAGTCACCCACCCCTTCACCTATGAAGAGTAAACATAGACGGTTTGCGATGCTCCGGAAATTCTTCCAGCCCTGGCAGTGGAAACGGAGGAAAAAGAGAGATCGTTTTGAACAGACGTCCAGAACTCTAGAGAGGAAAATATCGATGCGTTCAAGCAAAGAAGAGCTTGTTAAAAAAGACGTTCTTATGCCTGATGGAACTGATAAAGACCAAGATAGCAAAATAAATGATTCCGTTCATCCTACCGTACTATCGTCATCTCAGAATCATGCCATGCCTGTGAAACACAATGTTTTCCCTGTTGAACCTTCCGGATGTCGAAGAGGTGCCTTCACATGATGGAGAAACTGTCTAGTTCAGAAAAATTATGATATGTTAAATCTCTATGTATTTGTTGTGTAGTCCTTGTCTGTTCCGTCTTTTTTTTTTGTATGTTTCAGATTCTCCTTTGGTCTCCATGGAAGTACCGCTGTGGACAGCGTACAGTCAGGTTGGCCCGTTGTAGGATCCAGTCGTTCTCGTCATCTAGCCACGCAGTCTTCGCGCGCAGGCGCAGTGAATTGAAACTGAAACAAAAACTTTAGACTTTTAAGAGAAGGACGGAGAGAGAGAAGAAAGACTGAGGTGCGCGAGCAGGCGTTACCGTCGTCAAACCTATCTGTTAGAATAGCTACCTTTTAATTAAATTTTGTTAATTTTAAAATAAAATAGAGAACAGACAAATGTCTTGGACCCCTTGTTGTCTCCCACATATATATATATATATATATATATATATATATATATATATATATATATATATATATATATATATATATGTTTTTAAAAGGATTATTTCATTACGAAATAATTCTTTGTTAATTAAAAAGTACATCGTCTATTTAAGAAAATAAGTGGAATGGAACAAATTTCGAAAAAGGGAAATTTTTTGACATAATTTTAGAAATCATTCACATTGTGCGCGTACAAACACACACACAGAAATGCTGGTGTCACGAGGAAAAGAGAAAGCCCGAGCAACGCTGGGCTAAGCGGTGGAGGGGAGGGGGAGTCATTTTGAAAATGAGTATTAGAAGTTCTGATTTTGTGAAAGAAAAGGAAAATTTATAAAAGTAGAGATAGCCCGTGCAACGCCAGGCCATGCAGCTAGTTATTCATTTATATTGTGTAATAGCCCATGTTTGAATGTAAATTTCAGTGAATATGCCTGCATATTAATTTTTTGTAATCATATTTCTTATACTTAAATTTATTTGTATACATGTAAATGTTGAAATAAGTATTGTTAAATAAGTTGAAATAAGTATTGAGAGTTGAACGGGGGCCGGGATGTTTGTACCTTGTACACCCCCGCTATTGTCGCTGGTCGCACCCCCAACAACTCATCACTTCTACGAGTTTTCTCATCCCGAGTGGACGTACTCTCCCAGTCGTAGAATGTGTTTCATTGCTTTAAGTGCCTCTTTGTCTAATACTAGTACTTATCTTTAAATTCATTAATTTTTTATTATTGTTTACCTATGTTAATCATAATAAATATTTGTTTGTTATGGATTAAGGTTTTATTTCTCTCTCGTAAGTATTATTGACGTTAATTTTATTGCCGGCATACCGCCGCATTTAGACCTACCGTCCCCTAATTTCAGGAATATTTAAAGTTTGTGAATTAGGTCAGTAATAGTAGAGGTCAGTTATTTCAATGTGTTTTCTTTCTTTTTTAATCTAAAGAGAGATAAGTTTAGTAGAATTATTATAAATGTATTTTCAACTAAGATAGCGTGTGTTAATATTTAAATGTTATCGAAATTACCCCGAAATGACATTTTTTGAGGAAGCTAAAAGACATGATTTTATTGGAATGAGAAATATATTCCACGCATTTTTTATTATAATAACCATGAAAATACTCTAAAACGCATAAACCGTAAGAAATCGTGGTGCGAATTAAATACAAGGCTGGATAAAAAATGCACTATTGACGCGGAATAAAATGTAGATTCGTCATTTCCCTGCAAACCAAGAGAAAAAGCAATAGCGCGCCGCCATTGAAAGAATGATTGTTTAAGTACAATTTTTTGCTGGTCAAAATTTGGCATTCAGAAGAACTAGTACAAAGTTGAGATCATGGTAGTTTTTAAAGGCAGTTTAGAGATATTGGCCAAATTTGATCTAGTTATTTCAGAACACCTTAATAATATATATGTCACTAAATTCAAAAATAACAAAACCCGTATTCCACATTACGTCCACACTGCGTAGTAGTAGTATTCTAAAATATTAAAATGAAATAATTAATATTTTAGATGAATATATTCGTAACGACATATATATTAGAGCAGATATCTACACCAGATACAAGTCACATAGAACAAATAACGTTTGTAATTAGATGTATGAGCACTACTGATGGTAAGGTATATATTTTAGAATTTTCTCTAGTAAATTTTAGGAAAAAGAAAGAAAGGCTTTTAGATTAGACACATTCCCTATTGAATCCAAAATCTCTTAAAAAATTAATTTCACCAAAATTATTGACAATTTTGCTTCTCAGGAAGCCAGAAAAATTATTTTATAATTCATTATCAAGTGCAGTAGCGCACACAGGAATTTTTCAAGGGGCGAGGGGGGTCCGGGGTCGAAAGTTCACCATTCTTGCATCATGCTCCTTTTGATTTTGTCGATTTTCCGGAACAAAACACAGTAAAAAACTAATTATTGAATAAATAATTAGCATTAATTAATAACAAATGCTTAATTAAATTTTACATACTATATACTTAGAATTATAATCAATGGGAAAAAAGATCAAGGGCTTGGGGTCCAGACCCCCCCCCTTTGTGTGCGCCACTGATCAAGTGCCTTTGTAGAAGGACTGATTTATGTATGTTTTTCGATCCACAAGATTTATGCTTAGTACTTTTTTATTAGATTATATTTTCTGAGAAAAAACTGTTTTGCTTTTCTAATTATAAAATGTCTATTTTTATTTCAAAGGTAATATTTTTGCTTGTTTATTATTTTGTTAAAGTATTTTGTCGCTGTCATAACTTATTAGCTGACCAAAAAATAAAGTTTTGCACTTCAACTTTTATTTCCATTTTTATTAATGTTTTACTTTTTACTCTTATGCAAGTAGATGAGTTTATAACCTCAATATATAAGTATATGTGAAGGTCCCCTTGGACCTCACTTTGAAAACGAGAATAAGTTGGAGTCATATAAGAGCCAGTAGCCATTTTTATAAATAACTTACTTTATTTGGTTATCTTATCCAAATAGAATCAAAGACTTATTAACAAATATATCTAAATTGTATTATGAGGTTTAATAAGGGTCTTTCTTTTAAATTAACTTAAATATTTAATGATCCAATTAATTAACAATTAGAATATCGATCACGCAGAGATTACCACGATAAGAGATCCCAGAATTATATTCTATAATGTTCCTATTGAACATTTAACTTTAATCTCACTCCTAATATAAAACTTTAATGAGACTTTAATCAATATTTACCACACTGCAGTTCAGCTCAGCTTTTTCGGAGATTTTATCCTCCTAGAAATCTCCAATAATATCTTTCTAATTTCACTATTATAACTTCTTACTTCAATCTCTCTCTCCTACTGCTCTAACTTTACGATTCCGTTTAACTTAAATACTGTATCTAATCTGCATAATAAGGAATCCCTGTCCTCTTTTTGGAGCTGATTGGAAATAGGTAGGGAATTAAATTTCCCTAAAAAAGACGACTCAGAAGGTTAGTGATAAAGTTCCGTATAGATTTGTCACAACCCCTCCAAAAAAAAACGGGATTTATTCGAAGGACTCATACGTTCTGAAAATAAATTACGTAATTCCTATCTTTGTCTTAAAGTTCCGACGCCTTTAACTCCTAATTGTATATTACTGAAACTCATTCCTTAAGGAAAAAGGACAAATAAAATTACGATTTATAATTAATTTTTAAACCTCATAACACTGTACAAGCTTAAATTAATCCCTGCACTCTATCCATTCGGCAACGGAGGCGTGGGAAAAACCACCCAAGTGGTGGTAAAAAACCAGCCCCATAGAGTTTACTTAATCACTATACATAAACAAGTTGAATCTCCTTTGGCACTGGAACATCGAGGACTTCAGGGTCAGCTACCCTGAAAGATTAATTTCCATTTGAGTGGTAGGTAAAAGCAGACATGAATTTATACACTTGTCACATGAATTTTATATACAATAAATATCTGGTTCCCCTTTGCCTTCCCATTCGAAAAAATTTTTGCGCTAGTTAGTGTCAATGGTTAATCCTATCTAACTTCGCCGCGCCCCAAGTCACCAGATGTGAAACAAAATATACACATATATATACACATCAAACAATAAAAATCATTTTGCAATAAACAAATAACACAAACAACCAAATGAATTGTCGCATCGTAACGAAATCATACAGCGAAGTAAACAAATGCAAATTTTACAGATGTTTCCTCCAAAATACAAAAAATTATCACAAAAGCTGTTTTTTTCTGCTACAGAAAAAAACACAATGCAGTGTCCACTTTTGCCAGTCTTCTTAATTTTAAAGTCCGCCCGTGACTTGCTTCAATTGCAAAAATTCTTCACTTGTTCGTACCGCGAAGATAAAGATAGAATACAACCTGGTTTTTGTCTGTTAAATCCTGCTATGTACCGGATCTCCATCCAACGCTTCCATACTGAGGCTTCTTCTCCCTATTTCGCTGTGAGGGATGCCGTTGATTTCGATGTTCCTCTGCTCCTCAGGAATTCCGTCGCTTTCCTTCACTCTGCTGCGTAGATAGTATGGGCAAGGTCTCCTTGTAGTGGCTTGATTCGACCGGACTGGTCTCTCCGCTTGTTTGTTGCGTCTTCTCGTTGTTGCTCTGGTCTGGCGGGTTAGGTTATCACGTCCACTACCTTCCGTCCGGGATCCTACTGTAGTCGAAGCACTCCATCTGCGATCAGGCAACCTTGATGGACCTGCAATGGACTCTACTCCTGGTGAAGAGGTATTAGGTCTCTTAAATTTGCAATTCCTGGACGAGATCGAGGATGGGATCGACCTCTTGACTCCCTGCCTTTGCTCAGGAGCGCGTCTTTTCCGGTCCTGGTGCTCAGACCCTTGTAGTGATCTCTTCCTGCACATCTTCGGCCGTTTTAAAATTTGGTCCTTCGACTCATACTGACTTAGTTTGCGTTTGTTCCTGGGGATCTCCCGTGCAGTGTTACCCTGCCGTGATCTACACCCCTCACTTTCCTGACTAGAGGTTTTCCTGTGCTCTTTAAACTGCCCTTGATTCGATCTATTCGACCCATGACTAACTTCTTGCTCGTCATACAGAGTTTCTACCGGACTATCCGAACTAACCGTGTCTGTCTGACGAGGTCGGTACACTCGAACCTGATCAATATTAACTGTCGTTCTTCTTCCGCTTTTCCAAATAATCAAATTATTGCCGTTTACTTCCAAAACTCTATAGGGACCTTCAAACTTAGGCATAAATTTTCCAACCTGTTTTCTACCCGCAGCACTTAAGAAATGTGTTTGAAGTAAAACTAAATCGTTCACTTTGATGTGAACATCCCTCCTTCTGCGATTGTAATATTTTTCCCAAGACTTATGCTTTTTTCGCATATTTCGTCTTGCCTCATCGAATAATCTTTCGATGTTCCTACCAACATATTTCGTATCCTCAGTAACATTTATGAGCTTGCTAAACGGGGTTATGATTTTCCTCCCCAAAAATAACTCAGCCGGAGTTTTATTTGTTGTTTCATTTACCGCCGTGCGTAGTGCGAAAGCGAACTCATGTAGAAATTGGTCCCAGTTTTCATGGTTTTCTTCAACAAAAGAGGCTATCATTTGAACTAAATTTCTATTCACTCTCTCCGTGAGATTAGCCTGCGGTCGGTACGTTACCGTTTTCATATGTTTGATGTCCAACCTGTGACTGAGATGTTCAAACACGTCAGAAATAAATTGGGGGCCGTTATCACTTATCAAAGAAATTGGAGCTCCGTAACGCGCTGTATAGTTATAAAAAAAAACATTAGCTATTGCCTGGGCTGAAGCTTTACGAAGAGGAATCAGCTCACACCACTTAGTGAAGTGGTCAGATATAACTAATATGAATTTATATCTCTCGGGTCGGGATGCGGGGTAGGGGCCTAATAAGTCTAGCGTTACAATTTCATTTGGATATTTTGAAACTATAGGCATTAAACGACCAGCTGGTAGCGCGTTTTCATAATAAAATTTTTGACACCGGTCACAGGTTGAAACATATTCAAATATATATTTTCTCATAAATGGAAAATAGCACGTGTCACGAAGTTTAAGGTATGTCTTCCTCTTTCCAAGATGTCCTGCCAGTGGAAGATCATGAAATTCTTTCATTATATCTTTTCTGAGAGAACCAGGAATATAAACTCTTAGCTCTCCCAGAGTAGAAAAATATTTCGCGTATATAAAAGAGGAGACCATTTATTAACTTGAAGTCCTGGGACCAACTCTCGCATACCGTCGCATTAACAGAACCGTCATCAGGGTTTTCTAAATAGCGATAAATATGTCCTAATTCAGGATCTTCCCTTTGTTTCTTAATGAATTGTTCACGTGAATTTATTGCGAGGGCTCTAAGAGCTGCGCACGAAATTTGTGACCCCTCGACACTGTCTACTGGATTTCTCGATAAAAGATCTGCGACCACGTTTTGAACACCAGGCCTGTGCTCCCATTCTATGTTAAACTCGGACAATTTCTATGCCCATCGGATCATCCTACTTGACAAATTCTTACCATTGGTTAACTTTGTTAACGCTGCGTGATCTGTGATCACTTTCACAGGCAGGAGTCCAAAATAAGTTTTAAACTTATTTAGAGCCCATATTACTGCCAAACATTCTCTTTCGGTAACCGTATAATTACGTTCTGCTTTATTAAGGGTTCGAGACGCGAAAGCAATAGGTTTTTGATTTTGTTGAAGCACAGCACCAATTCCGACCCCACTAGCATCAGTGAATAAATTGAACTGTTCAGAAAAATTCGGTAATTGTAAAATTGGTGCCTCCGTTAGTGTGCGTTTGATCTGATCAAAAGAATCCTGTGCTTCTTTAGACCAGTTAAACTTAGCCCCCTTTTTCTTTAATTGGTACAATGGTTCGCATATATCTGCGTATCGCGGGATAAATTTTTGATACCAACCCGTCATCCCTAAAAATTTTGACACTTCCCGATTATTTTTGGGAGGTTTCATTTCCGTAATTGCCCTAATTTTATTACTGTCAGTTTCGATTCCTTCTTTGCTAATAATCAGGCCTAAATATTTTAGTTTGTCACGGGCGAAGTGACATTTTTCCTTATTCAACGTGAGCCCTGCGTCTCGTAATAAAGTAAAAACCTCATTTAAATGATCGAGATGGTCTTTAAACGATGGAGATGCTATTATAACATCATCCATATAGACCAACACGAAACGCGCAATAACAGGTTTGAGTATGATATCGATGGCCCGTTGGAAATTAGGCGCCGCCCCAGAAAGACCAAAAGGCATGCGGAGGAACGCAAAAGGGCCATTGCGCGTGATAAACGCGGTTTTCTCTATATCTTTCGGACTAATCGCCAATTGAAAATAGCCACTTCTGAGATCTAGAGTGGACATAACGCTGGTGTGAGGAACATTGGTGAGTAAGTCATCAATCACCGGTAATGGATATCGAGGATATTTGGTAATTCCATTTAATTTGCGATAATCGATCGCGAAACGATACGCCTCGGGAGAATCTGGAGGAAGGTCATTTTTCTTTCGTGTTAGAACGACTGGAGATGCGTAAGGCGAATTAATAGGACAAATTGTACCATCCCGTAACATCTTATCGATGTGATAATCAATAATGCCTTTCTTGACCCGGTCGTACCTGTATGGTCTAGACACTACCGGTCCCTTGTCTCCAGTATCTATCTCATGATATAGAACATGCGTTAACCCCGGCTGATCGGAAAATAACCCCTTAAAATTATTAAATAAAGCTTTTAATTGCCTCTGTTGCTCGTCACCAAGTTTTGATTCCGTGAGATCAATATCAACCGGTTTCTCTTCTTTCGGCAATTGTTTGATCAGATTGTCGGGAATGATCAAGGATTTCTGATCAAAATCCAATGTCAATCGTGACGCCTTCATAAAATCAATTCCCAAGATGCATTGATATTGCATGTTGTCTAGAATATGGAATTCCCAGGGTTTCTGAAATTCCCTGATCCTAATCTGCAATTCGACCCGACCTAAGTGACTGCATGGGGCTCCTTGTGCTGTCACGACTCTGTCTTTCGTCGTTTGACGAGGTCAGTATGGAAAATATTTGCGGTATACCTCCTCCGAAATAAAAGATTTCTCCGCTCCTGTGTCCCATAGTGCTGTAATAAAGGTTTCGTTTAATAGAATAGGGACATACGGTAATTCGACTGGGGTCATCCTTATAGAGGATACTCTGATAGGCTGATGATCCGAAACTGGAGGATTTTCCGTACCCCGCGATCGATTACCCCCATATTCACATCGATCGCTTAAAAGTTTAAATATCTACTTCGTTCGTTTTGACCCCAAAATGAACTATTTCTCGACCCACTTTGTCGACCACCCTGATTGTGGAATCGTTGATCCGATTGTCCACCTTGGCGTCGACCCTCGAATCTCCGATTATTCGAAAAAACTTGGTTTTCGAATCGATTAAATTCTCCTTGTGGTCGGCTATTATTGGCGTATCTCGCATTATTTCCGTTTTCCTTCCAATTTTCTTGTCTATGCCGGGTATTAAAACTATTTTTTTCATTAGGGTTTGAACTTCTAAATCCCTCACTCGAACCTCTGATCTGTCTATGCATAAAACGTTCTTCGTATTTATCAACGATTTGTAGGAGATTGGCAGTATTTCGTGGATGTCTAACTTCGACATAACCCAAAATTTGAGGTTCTAATCGACTAACGACGTGATCAATTAATTTTTCCTCCGACATTTCTAGCTTAAGGACCTTATGAATTTTCAATAATTCATAAATAAAGTCCGAAGGCTGCTGATCACGCCTTTGCGATGAATAAAATCGCGTTTCTAGTTCTGACCTGTTTCTGACCACGGGGAATTGTTCCGACAATGCCTGTTTTAAGTGCGCGTAGTCTGTTGTCTTATCTTCAATGACCCTATAACCAAGAACTTCGAACCAGTCTAGTGCCCGTCCTTTGAGATGACCTTTCAAGTAAGAACACGCTAGTTGGGCAGGTATCTCATAATACGCGAGATTATGATCAATATTCTCCAAAAAATCATCTATGTTCTCAATCCCCGAAAAATATTGTTCCGGAATGATTCTAAAACTGGATCCGACTCTATTCTCGGGATTTATTCGTTGGGCGCCATTGTGAAGGTCCCCTTGGACCTCACTTTGAAAACGAGAATAAGTTGGAGTCATATAAGAGCCAGTAGCCATTTTTATAAATAACTTTCTTTATTTGGTTATCTTATCCAAATAGAATCAAAGACTTATTAACAAATATATCTAAATTGTATTATGAGGTTTAATAAGGGTCTTTCTTTTAAATTAACTTAAATATTTAATGATCCAATTAATTAACAATTAGAATATCGATCACGCAGAGATTACCACGATAAGAGATCCCAGAATTATATTCTATAATGTTCCTATTGAACATTTAACTTTAATCTCACTCCTAATATAAAACTTTAATGAGACTTTAATCAATATTTACCACACTGCAGTTCAGCTCAGCTTTTTCGGAGATTTTATCCTCCTAGAAATCTCCAATAATATCTTTCTAATTTCACTATTATAACTTCTTACTTCAATCTCTCTCTCCTACTGCTCTAACTTTACGATTCCGTTTAACTTAAATACTGTATCTAATCTGCATAATAAGGAATCCCTGTCCTCTTTTTGGAGCTGATTGGGAATAGGTAGGGAATTAAATTTCCCTAAAAAAGACGACTCAGAAGGTTAGTGATAAAGTTCTGTATAGATTTGTCACATATATACCTCAATATATACCGACTGTCCCTAAATATATATAAGTATTATAAAAGAAAGTAAATATATAAGTATCATAATAAGTAAGTAATGTAATATATATTATAGTAATACTGTAAGGAACCGCTGCCTGCACCTGGCAACAGGTCGAACGAGAGACGATATAAAGAGAAGGATCTGGCAAGGACAGAGGAAAAAAGGTCGGAACGGGGAGAGGGAGAGAGCGGTGGCGAGGAAAACCGGGGTGGTGAAAAGTAGAGACGGCTGAACGATGTATCGTAATCTTGTAACATCTCAATATATTCTTTATTTTAAGAAATGTCCCATAGAAGGTGTGGAATAAACACAGTGGGACAAAACCCTGTCTGCAATTATTTTCAATTCACAATGCGAACACGATCAGAAAAGAACCCACAAGTTTACACTGGTGTCAGAAGTGCGATGCAATGGAGCAGAAGTTAAATGAATAAAATATTTCAAATTGATCGGTGTTCATGCTACATAATTGTGAACAAGGTTCTAGTGGACATTCGGTTTGAAAGGAAATTTTTAACAAGGAAATAAAAATCCTGCAGTGTATCTTCAAGTTGATGACCACGTGCATCCCGGGAATTGCCCTGCAGCAGTTTCAAGTAAAAAAAAAAAAAAAAAAGACCTTCTTCATATGGAGTTTTACCATCACCTGCCGAGTTGGGCTATGAACGAACAGATGTCGTATTTTTCTTCATTTTCTGATGAATGGAGCCGTGATCTGAAAACAACGAAGGAAATCCCAGTAGTGTTCAAGTATAGAAACAGCGTTCATGTCGAGGTAAGTGGCTATTGTTCCCCTAAGTTAAAATATTGTGTGAATATTTAAAAGAGTAATGGGATGCAGTCATATTTAATCTGTTTTTTAAAAAATAAAACAGAAAAAGCAGATATATCTGAAAAAAGAAAATTTCATTGGTTTATTGCAATATTTTATGTTGTTGGACTATTGTGTAGATGAAATAAGAAAATTGTGTACTTATTTTACCTGGAAATGATAGGGTATCATTTTAAATGTTGTAAAATATGGTATTTAGAGTTCTAGTGTTAAACTATAATTTCTTTTTTATCATCATTCTTTACTGTTTTGAAGTTGTCTCAAAAATTAAAATTTGTGTACATTGAAGTTTTCTCAAAAATTAATTTCTGGGTATAGAAAGTGTTTTGCATAACAATTCAGTTTTTAGAATTAAAAAAAAAAGAATTAGATTAATTTATCTTGAAATAATGGTTGCGAAAAATGTATGTTTGAGTGGGTGAAAAATATCCATTAAAAAAATTGTGTATATGTATTTCAAGTAGACGGACTTCCTGTTAAAATGTTGTAAATAAGAGATTTTGTAGGTTATTTATGACTCAGAATATGGCATGTTTTTTTTTTTAATATTATATGATAGTTTTTCATTTTAAGTAAAAGTGTTGCAATTTGTCAGTTAGTTGATAGTTTAATGCAATCTGAGGTTATTTCCTGTGCTCGTAATTTAGGATGTATATGTATATTGGTTTTTTTGTTTCCTGCATAAGATTCTTCTTTTAATTAAAAAAAAAAAGAAACTAAGAGTAGATTTATGATTTGAGAAATAATTCTGTGGTAATGTAGCTAAAGTATGTTGTTAATTGTGTTTTTTTATTTTGAAAAAGGTTCTGCGTTCTGATTAGTAACAAATAACTGTGTCTCATATAAGTTTTATTGTAAACATATTTCGTATTGTGTTTCTGGAATTTGAGTACTCTTAGAAAAAACGAGTAGAATTTTTCTTGCTTGTTAAATATATAGTACTAGGTCATTTAAGTGTTTGTAGTTAAATTTGTCAGAAGGTAATTTGGCATTAGGTTTAGCTGGATTAAAAATGGCATTTCTCATTAGAAGTAAGAAAATTGACTTAATTCAATTAGCGCGGGACTTAGATGAGTCACCTGATCCGTCTATGTCTAAAATTGTTTTAAGGAATTTAATAATCTCTAGTAAATATTACAAGGAGGAAGAGGCAAAAGAGTTATTGGAAGTTATTACAGCTGAAAGGTTAGAGACAGAACAGCAGCAAAAACTAGAGCAACAAGAACAATTATCAATTGAAAAATTACGCTTGGAAATAGAATTATCTAGGAACGCTAATCAGAGTGCTACTCAAAATAATGGTCAAACCTCACATGTAAAATCTTTAGATGAAATAGTTAAAATGGTTAGGCTGTTAACTGTAAAGGTACCCAATAAATCAGACGGGTGGGACTATTTCTTTTCTAGTCTTGAAAAGGCTTTCGCTAGTGAAATGGTTAGCGGCGAGTTAAAACCGAAGATTTTGTTATGCATGTTAGGAGACAAAGTGTCAAACTTATTAGTTAACCTAGGCGAAAAAGAATTAAAATATTACGAATCTTTAAAACAGGTTGTGCTCAAGGAGTATGAACCCTCACCCCAAAAATATGTTTAGAAAATTTTAGAAAGGCCAAACGTAACTCTGACGAAACTTTCTCTCAGTTCGCGTCCCGTTTAACATCGATATGGTTATACTACTGTAAGTTAAGAGAAGCGAATGATTTTGAGTCAATCAACTGATCGTAGCAGATAAAATGTTTGAAATGTTGGATTCTGAGACGGCGACCCATATTGGTGTGCTCCAAGGGGAAGAATGGTACAAACCCAGGGACTTGGGCAAACAATGTGATATATTTTACGCTTCCAAAGGGAAATCCTACGATGAATCTGAGAGAGCTAAATGGAATGATAGTGAAAAGATAAGTTTTAATGGTAGTTGGGGTAAACAGCCATTTGGGGAGAAAAAGTCAGATAATTTTTCTTTTAGGAAAAACTTGGATAAAGGTCAAGTAACTGAAATTAAAAAATTCGCTTGTTTCACCTGCGGATCAGATAAACATTTTAAGCGGGATTGTCCGAAAAACAAAGAGGTAGATAATAAAAGACTTAATGTGAATAAGATGTCAACGGAAGGGACGGAATTGGTAGATGGAACGGTCACTGCTAGAGTTGATTTGCTAGGTAAAGTCATTCCTAGGCGGGCTATTGAAGACAAATTAAGTAAATTAGTGAAAACATCTATCAGTGTAGATGGGAAATTAGTCAATGCTTTAGTGGATTCTGGTACGGAAATTACTGTTATCAAGAAAGACTTAGTTCCTGGAATATCGGTTGAAGGAGCTTCCAAGATTTATTTGAAAGGTATTTTCGGTCCAGTGGTTAAATGTCCTTTAGTATATGTTTCAATTGGTCTTGCTACCGGTGGCCAGGTTAATGTGGTGCACCAGCAAGTGTTATGTGCTTTGGCAGAAGTTTTGGTAGAAGACGTGTTGCTTCCACCAGATGTTTTGGATATGTTGGGAGGAGCCCAGAGTGAAGAGAATTCACTGGCTCAAAGCTCTCAGGACCTGGGGGTTGACTCAGGAAATGTAGATGAAACCGAGGTTTCATCGGGTATTCTGCCAGAGAAAGCACAGGAGCACATTGAGGATTCTCAAAGGAATATTACTTCATGTCGGAATGAAGTGGGAACATTGGGTACTAAGGATGAGGAGGTGACCGCTGAGATGGATAAAGGAATCATGGTGGCTGATAGTTTTCGTTCCGAACAGGAGTGTTGTGCCGAGTTAGCATTGGTTTGGAAGTATGCTAAGGAAGGCAAAGGAAGCTACTACGAAGTAGATGGGTATCTATTTCGTAGGGATAAAATACTCGGGGAGAGTATTGGGCAACTGGTAATTCCGAAGTGCAGAAGAACGGAGGTGTTGAGACTAGCGCATACTTCCGTGTTCAGTAGTCACATGGGTCCCAAGAAGACGCTTGAACGAATCGAGTATTCTTTCTTTTGGGAGGGTCTAAGGTCCGATGTGAAGAAATTTTGTGAGTCATGTAAAGAATGTCAGATCACTCGATCGGTTAGGATTAAAGACCGATCACCCATTACACCTGTGGCAAGGCCTGAATTGCCATTTCAGGTGGTGAATATGGATCTGATAGGTCCAATTGATCCGCCAAGCTCAAAGGGACATACGTATATTTTATGTCTGGTTGATCAGAACACTAGGTGGGGCGAGGCTATGCCGGTGACTAGTCTCAGGGCGAAAGTAACCTGTGAAGCTTTGTTAAGCATATTTTCGAAAACCCCGAGATTTATCTTTTGTTGAAAAGGGAAGGTTTTGTAGAAAAGAATAGCGCAGCATCGTGGGTCACGGTACTGGATTTGTGGAAGTGGTATTTTGTCGTTCTCTCACGAAGAATTATGCCGCATGCTTTATGTCGTTTGGAATTTGCATGACTAAAAAAGTGAGGTTTAAGATTGAATACACTTCTTATGGATGTAATTTAATGGCTCAGGTTTTAAGAATGTTAGAGCAGTTTGTTGTATCTCGAATAGTCGATATAGACATTCTAATGCAAATTTGGAAAAATCGTGTAAAGCAAAGTAACTGTGTATTAGAATGGGTGAGATGGGTTGGGTCGGAAATCATACCGACCAAAGGCAAATTAGAGCCGTAGGAAAGTTTTTACTGAGTACTTAATATGGATTTAGTGAACTCATTGAGCATTCATTCATGAGTTAATGAAATTAACATTGTCTAGATTAAGATAAAAACTGTAATTATATATTTAGTGTTTTTTTTTGTATAATGTGTTTTCTATGTTTCTGTTGGCAATCCCATTACAGTTTAGATCTTTCTGGGAACATAGTCACTTATTTCAATTGGGTGAACTATTAATATTATTTCATGTGTTTGTTTTAAGGAACTTTGACTAGAACAATCATCAAGACTTTTGACTGTTGCAATTATTGTGTGTTCTGTTTGTGGATTTTCTGTTTCACGGTTTGTGAATTTTCTGTTCCTGGTGTCTGAAATGGTAAAATCAGCCACAAGGGGCAAATTTTACTCTTAGGTGGGGCGTGTAAGGAACCGCTGCCTGCACCTGGCAACAGGTCGAACGAGAGACGATATAAAGAGAAGGATCTGGCAAGGACAGAGGAAAAAAGGTCGGAACGGGGAGAGGGAGAGAGCGGTGGCGAGGAAAACCGGGGTGGTGAAAAGTAGAGACGGCTGAACGATGTATCGTAACCTTGTAACATCTCAATATATTCTTTATTTTAAGAAATGCCCCATAGAAGGTGTGGAATAAACAGTGGGACAAAACCCTGTCTGCAATTATTTTCAATTCACAATGCGAACACGATCAGAAAAGAACCCACAGGTTTACAAATATACTATATATAATAATTATTATAATTAATAATTAAATGTAAAATTCACACTGGCGTAGCTAGCTCTGAGGGGGCCCTGTATCAAAATTCCTTCGAGCCCTTTTTTAGGTATGGGATCCCTGTTAGTGGCATTGTAGTTACACATGTCGGGGCCCTGTAGCTTGGGAGCCCCGTATCATTGATATGGCGGTAGCTACGCCCCTGGTAAAATTACTCATAATACTTATAAATCAATAACAATAAGTATTACAATAAGTAATTGAAAATATGTCAAAATATAAAAATTAAAAAAGTATTGTGGTGGTGGTGGTGGTATCTATATAAACCAGTAACAGCCTCCATACTATGATGATCATTTTGGCATGGTGGCTAACGTACTCGGTTTCGGATTGGAAGGTACTGAGTTCTGTTTTCCTTCATTGGTGACCCTGGCCGTACAAAGGAACCGCAACCTTCGCGCGGCAGTAGTGGCGCCATCTATCCACCACAAATGCAACCAAGCCGTCGCACTCAAAATAACGCAGCAACTCACACACTCGCCATAACTAAGTATCATTCGTTCGCTTATTCGCCGAATCACTGGCAGGGGAGTGTGTAGTGGTGGCATCTATATAAGCCAGTAATAGTCTCCATGCTACGATGATCATTTTGGCTTGGTGGCTAAAGCACGCTGGCGGCCAACACCCTAGGATTGGCCCTGCCTGTATTGTTGCAATCTGTACAAAATTTTCCTATGCGGTTTTTTTTCGTGCACATTTTATTTTAAACAAACGAATACTACTCAAGTCACAACAAGTTTATTTTTAGTTCACAGCCGTGCTTAGTTACTCTCTGATATATCTTACACTGATGGAAAAAAATCCTAACCCCAAGAAAAAATGAATATTGTTTATAAATGGCAGTGCACAACAGTTTGTATCACCAGACTGATGTACTAGTTTGCAGTCAGGATGTGTGAATTAACCTTGAGAGTGCTCCTACAATCAAAGGAACTTGCTCGCGCCAGACCATAATTCAAGGCGCAGTGTGTCTAAGCCACCGAAAGGGTGTTTGCAGGTGCAGACCTGGTCTTCATCTAATCAATAGACAGCCATCACTGCAGTGGCGTAACGTACACCGCCGCATACATCTTATTTTGAGAATTTAAGATGGACGAATCTTTTCACTATTTTTGTTTTTCTACTCTTGAGCCCATGAACCTCAAAACTTTTACCGCTTGGAGCCTTCAACTACCTTAATCCTTACCTTAAGAGGACTTGGTACCCCAAAAATACCTGAGAACTGTCGTTTTTTTTTATTATTATTTAATCTTATCCTTTGCATTATCATCTTTCGATTGATATATCACTTGTGCATGTCGGAAAGTTAGAAGTTGAATAAAACTTCATTTGAAAAATGTAAATCAACAAATCAAACAATTCGACCACACTCCCCTTTTTAGAAAAAAAAGCGTTTTGATAAGAAAATCTGTTTTAAAAAGAGAAATAATAACTATAAAAAAAGAATGTATAATAAATAAAGCAGGATATTTTACCGAAGCATTACAGTAATGTATTGTTCTTTTCTTTGTGAAATATGTGCATGTAAAATTTTTGAATTAAGGCATTTTATATTAATAATTTCAGAATTTCAAAAAAGAATAAAAGGTTGATATGCATGCTAAAATTCAACGAAAAAGTAAATACCTCATGCATTTTATATTTTTCCCTCCAAAACTAATTAAGTTATTGTAAAATCGATCCCTAAAGTTACTTAAAACATCCTTAAGTATATAAAAAAATTGCAGGTCAAAAAATTTAAAATTACAAAAGGAGTAAAATTTTAAAATTTCCCAAATTTTCTTCAAAAAATTTAAACATTTAAAATTGTGCGAATAATGTGAAAAATTTCATCTCGTAACATTTTCTTGAATAGAAACGCTAAAATATATTTTTTAAATACATAAATAAAAAAAATTTTCACAGGGTACCAAGTCCCCTTAACTACCTTATCTTAATCTTACCTCTGGGCATAGGCCAACTGGGCCCGAGCCTCTTCTACAATGGAGACCTCGTCTCGTTTTCGACTCAGCCTTTATAAGATCATGATTCGAAAAATTTCAATGGTCAAATGTTATTTCCGGATATATTCTCCAAAAAACTGGGAATTTCGGACGATATGTCAACTGGCTACGTGCGATGACCGTCATCCATGTATAGGCCTAAACCTACCACCATACACCATTATTACTCATTCAGTCAAAAGGCGGCAGGTAGTCGAGCCGGTTTGTGCGATTGTAAGTCATGCACATTTATTTGTTTCGGGCTATTGTTTGTCCGAGTATTTGACAATGTAAATACTGTCGATTTTTAAGTGTCATAAGTGAGGTCAACACCTGTGTAGGGGCCCAGGGCCTACTTTTTAGGGCCTCAAGAAGTCTTACGACGTTTCTGCCTCTGGGTATATACTGCTATTATAGTTCAAATTATTGCTTATGCTTCAGGAGTTCGAGGTAAAACATTTTTTCCAACAAATAAATTTAAATCCATACGAAGTACTTTTATGCTATAAATAATTAAATACATTCTATTTCTCCTACCGATGCTCTAAATGTCTTAACTAACAAGGTGTGTGAGAATTCTGCTTTGTGTGCGTGTGTATTTTTAACCATAATTTTACGTTTACATCCGACGTTTTATTTCTTTCTTTGCAACAATAATGTCCAAAAAAGAGTATTTTAGAAATTTGGACTATTAAGATAGCTTATCAAGGGGCCGGACTCCAAAAATTCAGTTAGCTCTTTAGGCCTCCCCCCCAAAAAACCCCACGATCTGCACAGTTTATAGTAAAGAAATCATATCCACAAATTTCTTTCTTTTCAAAATTAGATGATTGTGCTAGTAAGAAGAATAAAATACACACACACACACACACAAGCTTAAAAAAAATACATTTATTATTCCCTTTTTTCATAAAAAAAAGTTTTTCAATTTCAAAAATGTAGATACAGGAGCATAAAATTGTCAAAGTTACATTATTCCCCCCAAAAAAAAACATATACATACATTGGAAAATTCGATACATGACATACACAATCCCCCAACAATTTTGCTTCTAATACTACATACAGTTAAACAGTAGTTTGCAAATGTACATGATTTTTAAAATATTGTAGCTATTTTACTAAAAATTCTATGTTTATTTCCTTAAATAAAATTATATACACACACAGGGTAAAGTCAAAACTTTCGTTAAAAACAAACCTAAACTTTAGTCAGTTTAGATTAAATTAACTTTTATTAAACTAAACCCAAAAGTTTAGTGAGAAATTATCATTTTAAAATATAAGATAAAAATATGCAGTGCAACAATTATAACAATATTTAACAATACAATAATATTTTAATTTATATTTCAAGTGCTTTTTATTTAACAGGCTTAAATTATCAGTTTTATAACTATACATAAGTAAATTATAAATCACAATTGTGATTATGATTTTGAAAAAGAACCTTTTGCTGACAACTACAAATAAAAAGTTTTGAAAAATAAAACTTTAGATTAAATTTACATATAAATGATGCAATTCTCATTGATTTTATGCTCTCAAATACATACATTTTATAATTTAGACAATAAAGAAACCTGAAACAAGTCAGGGTATAAAAGAAAAATAATTAAACAATTTTGATGACAATTTTCGATGCGAGATGAGAAAAAGATAAGAGTAAATTTATAATATATTCACACACACACATTTTCTGACTAATATATTAATAGAATGTACAAATTCATTCTAATAAGCATTTAACAAAAATGCTTATGGTAATTGTATTTTATTACTTCTGTTTATAGCAGATATTGCAAATTCTATATAAAAAAAATTGATATTACACAAATGTCTTACCAAAAATTTGAGTCCGATATCCCAAACTTCTAAATAGACAATCAAATGAGAGAAAAATTATTAAAAAATCCAGAATAAAATTTGTCTCCCATAATATATTGAGAATGCAATACATACAGATTTTCTTATAGTTGGTTTTAATACAAATTACATTTAATGACATTTGGAATATATGATACTAATTAAGAGAGCCAATGCAAAATAATTTTTTATTGTATGTTTGTTACATAATAATCATATACATACAGTATCAAATGAATCACTTATTAACCTTTCATTACAATATAAATGCATCATGCATCTTTTTTTTTAAATCAAAACCATAATAAATCATAATATTTGTATAGATGAAAAACATATCTATATATGACAAAAAATATTGTTGCGTAACCAAACTATAGTAATCACAAAACTTTGGCACGTACATGACCTCACATCTACCGAGTAGAAATCCATTAAACAATTTAACTTATAAAATTTTCTACAAGTTACAAAAGTTTGATAATTTTTTTCGTATATACAATTTTTTAAAGCTTTCAAGATTTCTAAAATCATATTTAGTTTGGTTTATGATTAAAAAAAATACATTACTTGAAGCATTACGAAGTAATGAATAAAAATTACTAATTAGAGATAGTTGTTGTGCACTATCTGATTGCACTTAATTTTGATTATGATAAAAAATAATGGACATAATCAACCTATATTTAGTAATAAGTCCATTTTTATGAGCAAACATGTCATTAGATAAATAAGAATATTCCCAGCTTGGTAGAGTTAAGAGGTATACATAATTTTCAAATCACTTATTTTGATTGATTATGATAAAATCAATTGATTAAGTGACTATTAACAGATTATATTGATAATTTTTAACCGTGTTAACAAGATTTTTAAAAGATCACTTGGTGCATTACATTCTAAAACATAAAGAATGTTTAGTAATAGGTAATGATTTGTTAAAATTTTTTTTAAAATCCTCCTCTTGTCTTTTATGTTAATATTTGCAAAGAAAAATAGAATCCTAATTAAAGCAAGAATTACAAAAGAAAGCCATAGTAACTTGATTCTGATTATGATGGGGGAAAATGGAATGTATTATTGTAATACATAAATGAAAATTTTCTTGTTGACAGAAAGCATAGTTTAAACAAAATACATGAAAAAGAGAAAGCTTCACAAAATGATTAGATGAGTGTTAAAAAAGTTTTTATTTTAAATTCTCTTTTTATCTCTTGTGCTGGCATATATGAAGAAAAGTAAAATTCCAATCAAGACAAGGATTATTGGGAGAGCCACAGTAAAGAACCTTCTTTTATTTTCAGCAAAATCTTTCTTCCTTTCCCTTTTCTCTTTTTTGCTTTCCTTCACTTTTCCTTTCAGTTGACGCATTTTCTTTCAAAACTAAATTAAATTTTAATTAATTTCATACAATGACACTATTTAGCAAATGACACAATTATATAGATATTTTGAAAGTTAATAAAATTTGTTATTCATTGAGTTGATATATATTTCAAATACATATGATATTTATATGTGTATTTTATACCAAAGTCTATTATTTTAAAAAGTATATTTAGATTTAAAAGTTTTTCATAAAATGATTGTTCATGGAGCAAATAATCAAAGGAAAAACACACTACCATTTCTATGATTAACATTAACTAAGACTGTTGTAAAAGAGAGAACACACTTCTGAAATATACTCTTAAAAATGTAATTTAAAAATTAATTTCTTAGAAATATTTTGAAAATTCTAAAATTATTTAATTTTTCGAAAATATCATGTGAAATCTGAAGTTTTATTCCCATTTGTGTTAATAACCACATTGGTATTATTCACAGCTTTTAAATCCTATCAAATATGATACAAGCAAAAAAGGTTATCAAAATGATAAATCATGTTAAAAGAAAATATTTCAATTATAGGGAAAATCTCAAACTCCATTTTTAAAGATAGGAGAGGAAGCGATAAATACTTTTTTCCATTAAAGTAATACCATATATTTTTAGGTCAAATAAGTATATTTCTTCAAAGCTTTTGGTCTAATATTAGAATTTTTATTTTATTTTTCTCGAATTCGCTTGGGTACCTATGTTTTACATTATTAACCAATTTCACTTAATCCAAAAACATCAAATTAAAACACAAATAATGTATGCATAACCCCAAATGATACATGCATGAACAAAATTATTGTGTTTGTGCATGACTGAGAATAGTTTTCAACTATTGGCTTCACACTGTGGCATTTGGCAATGTCTCTTTATTTGACAAATTGGTTGATGATAGAATATGTAAGGACCAGTGGTGTACATAAGGGAGGCTTTACCTCCTAGAGTAACAGATTTTTTAAAATTTTTATCTATCCTCACTTTTATCTATGTGTTTTTTTTAAATGTAATCCCTCTCATAAGAATTCTGTCTACATTACAGTTCAAATAACAACTCTTAATAAGTTGGCATCATTAAAATCTGTTTATCTTCCCAGTTAGATCATTCTTAAAAAATTTTCTTCTTCAAAAGAGAAAAATTACACAAAAATAAACAAAGTTCTATTTTTATTGCATCCTAAATGATTAAGTAAAACAAAGAAACAGTTGTTAACTCAGTTCCAATAAAAATGAACCACAAAATTAAATATCAGGAATGAAATTAAAAATGCCATTTATTATGACAAAAAAATTCCTTTTAGAAAGCATACTATGGTTCCAATAACAGAAAAGAAATGTATTACACCATCAACCGATTTCGGGGGAAAAAAGACATCTCCAGTTCAAAAACTGTTACTAAATGCAGTCATCATTATTATTACTGTGTTTGAACGTGTACCAGAACAGTTTCCCTTTTGGCTGTATATCCCTACATTTTGTGAAGTCTTTTGATTTGATAAAATGGGTTGATGATACATAAGTACAGAAAAGTCTATATGTTGACAAACAATGCATGTTTGTCATTTACTGCAATTTTTAAGCTCAATCTCAAAATACTGTTTAACATCTCATGAATTAATGAACCATGCCAATACATATCATATTTAAAAATTCTAAAATTTACATGTAATCATAAAAAAAATAAACTTAGAACATTTTATATTTGAAGATATACAAAGACTACAATATATTTTTTTCATTTTTTAAGTAACATGTTTTTGAAGTTAAATAATTGTAAGTTTAAAAAATAGACCTATAAAGATAATTAAAACAATATATTAACTATCCAATTTTAAAATTTACAATACTGTTCAAAAATATGGTGCTTATGTATAAGCTTGTCAACCAATAAATTGGATAAAAATTTGCCCCAAAGTTTATTTATATACATATCTAAATTTAAATTGCACTTGACTACTTAAATTCCATTTTCAAAAACAACAAACAATCAGTAAAATTTTAAATTAAATATCAGTATTTATTGGTTAAAAGGACCATGGTTCTGAGTAGTTATCTACAGGAACATTAACAATATTATTTGATGAAACATTTACTACAGACACAATGGTCAAACAGAATTGGGCATTTTTCCTATGTGTTTGGCTACATGGTTCTTAAAACTGAAGATTAAAATATCCAACAACAACTAGTACAAATGTATTAGCATCACTGCAGCCAAATTTGTGCCACACTAATTATTCCTTTTTCTACCAAAATATTAATGGTTGGTTTTTTTTCCCCCTAATAAAACACATAAGAATCTGTTAAATTGTTCTCTTCGCTGTTATAATGTATCGTAATGTATGTTATCGTATCATGGAGGAATTTGGCTGCGATGACACTCATATGCAAGTACCCAACAACTGCTTAATTTACAATCATTATCTATTTTTTAAACAAAAAGATATGTTGTGCCATTAACACACTATTTGTTGGGATGATCCAGAAACAAGAAATACTCCACTACATTCTATTCCTTAAAAGATAGGCCCAAAAAATTCTAAGCAAAAAAAACATAAGACTACTTATAAAGAAAGTGTACTTGCGCATTATTGCAACAATCGCCAATATTCAAGGTAACTCGCCAAGTTGGTAACTCCAATTTTGCATTTGTGGTATGTGCTTCGTTTCATATAATGTTGCCAATAGGTTGCGATATGTAGATTCCAAAAAAAGCTATTATGTTCAATCATGAACAGAAACCTCTTTTCATTCATGGCTATATACCACATCATTTAATTTTAATTTAGCAAATAATAGTTAAGAAGCTAACATGTTATTACCAAAAATACCAAAACAGAAGAAATTTACAAATTAAAATTTGTTACAGTTTTAATTTATATTTTTGAAATATTCTATGTTTTTTTAACATCAATACTAAAAAATATACTTTATCACTTAATAAAGCAAAATACAAAAGTTAAATGCATATTTTTATAAATTAAATAAGAATATATTGCTTATAATATAATAACTAATAATAATTACTTATTAAAACCAGTACTCTCATTTTTTTCTTATAAAAGATGTAAAACTAATTTCTAAGAAAAATTTTGAAATAATGCATTGAACAGACTTAAGAGTTCTCTTATTTTATGACTGAAATAATTTATTTTGTCACAAAACATTAATACTTGCATTAAAAAGGTATGAACAATACATTAAATAAAATAATTTTGCATAAGAAATTATTTTAAAACCTTGTACATTTTTATATACCTCAGTTTTAACAACAAAATATCCAAGTTACCATGATTTTTGTCCGAATATCAATAACATGAACTTTCAATATGTAATGAATTATTTTCAAATGCTTCCAACATTTAAAATGTGTGATATTACTTGAATTGTAATGTGCGTTGAAAATCAGAAAATGTTTTACCTAAGTGCAAGTAAAAAAATGTGCATTAGCTCCACACACTAAAATAGAAAAAACGTCTCACTCCAACAAGTGTTACGATTTACGCAATAAAATAATTATGTTCAAATATTTACCTTTCAAATCGACTTGATTACGCCACGTAGACTAATATACGAATGATAGATCTCTCAGATTTTGAGTTCCAGATGTTCACGATCTATCGCATGCAAGATTAATGCATAAAATTTGGGTCGGTGAATTTATGCATCTTTCCTTGTTGGTATTGGCACTGACAGCCGAACGGAATAGTAAAACCGAAACAAACCATGTGTGCCGATTGCGATTACTCAGTTAACATTAATCGAACAAAAAAATTCAAACTGATATAAATATTTCAGCTACATTAAACCAAGCAACGACTATATTGTAATACTAAAACGAAATATGGCCTAAATGCTCTTCAATAGTTCTCTGAAGTAAATATTGTTTGTTTATTTTTCGCAATCTTGATTGCGATTGCTTCCAGAAGGAGGAGGAGGCACGTACCCCTGGATATGTATATAAAAGCCTATCTGATAACTTCGTTATTTTGATTCACCGAAAACTTGACTTTTTTTCTCTCTCGAGTCCACCAACCCCCTGGATAAAACATTTTATGTTCGTCAAGTGCAAGTAAATTTAGCAAATAGAATCTTACTTACTAGTTTGGATCGTTGGGTCAATACAAGTGCATTTGAACCATTTTTTAACACACTTTTATAAGTTTCACTTGTATGTAACGGAATCTTTGAACTCGATTTTTACCCGCTTTAAAAGGTCAGATTAATTCAAAATTTTGCACACTTTTCAGAAACCGATGACAATACAATAATTTCATAATTTGTTCAATTATCCTAATTATTATCCTCAGGATAACGATTTTCAGATTTGGCGACTAATTCATTACACCATTTGAAGATTTGGCGATTAAAAGATTAAGTTACAACTCTATAAAACCGAAAACGTTTTTGTCAACAATTTCTTACTATAATATAAACACTCCTCTATTTTTTCTGAAAATGGAAATAAAAAAAAAAGGTTCGTGCACACACAAAAAAAAATTATGTTCTAACCCAGCATTTCTCAAACTGTGGGGCGCACCCTCCTTCAGGAGGGGCATGATAACCCTATGTGATGGACACGAGCATATCGAAAAGTCCAAAATAAAAGATTTAAAATGTTATTAATTTACCGAAAGGATCAAAACAAAATACATTATGTCATGATAAAAAATAAAATACATATTCACACTAATATAAGATACTTATAAATGTATCAGGGCGGCAAAAAGTATTTAATAATTTTAATTTATCAATACTAAATTAAAAACAAATTTAGTAGTTACTTCTGACTTTCATGTGTTTGTCATATACAAAATATAATACGGTTACGAACGTTGTGTAAATAGTGTAAATAATTTGTATTTGGATGTTTAATGCATTTATTTTGCGCTATGTTATATTTATTTTATGTTAAAATTGTACTATTCACAAGCAAAGCCCCTTACGTTATAATGGCGATTCAATGAGAACTTGGCAAAATCTTGGCGGTAGAGCCAAGTTGACATCATTTTTGGCGACCAAGTTGGCAGGAATTTTGGCGTCATTGGTAACCATGTTGGCGAGTTTTGGACCTTCTGGGTTCTTCTAGTGTCATGATAACTGTAACTGTGAGCGTGTACTTAAGTTAACTGTGTATTGTAACTGTATATGATTGCTTGTGTTGTTAAACTGAATTCCAACCAAAGCTGTCAGTATCGAGCGTTGAGTGTTTAGCCAATCAGAGACCTCATCTTGCCCGAAATGAAGTCTCTGATTGGCTACACGCTCGACGCTGACAGCCTTGGTGTGAATGCAGCTTTACTATTGTGAGATGACGTTGTCACCTCATACTTAATAAAATATTATAACGAAGAACAGTCTGAACGCTTCGAATGCAAATGTTCTGAAGAACATTCTAAAACTAATAAACACAACATGGTGTCAGGTGTGGGGTTCGAACCCAAGCCCACATCTGTGGACCAGAACTTGAGTCAGAAGTTGCAAGAGTATAAGCGATTATATCGGATCAGTGACGCACACAAGGGGGGTCCTGGGGGTCCAGACCCCCCAAAGCCCTTGATTTTTTTCCGATTGAGTATAATTCTATGTATATAATACGTAAAATTTAACTAAGTATTTGTTATTAATGATTAATTTTATTAATTAATGCTAATTATTTATTCAATAATTAGTTTTTTACTGTATTTTGTTCCCGAAAATCGACAAAATCAAAAGGAGCATGATACAAGAAAAGTGAACTGTCGACTCCGGACCCCCTCCCCCTTGAAAAATTTTTGTGTGCGCTACTGTATCGGATTGAAAAGATATCCACGTGCGTTATGAAAGCCTTCCGACCCCCTGCTCCGCTGCAATTTTCGCTGGGAAATGTGAAAGAAAAATGGCGAAAATGGAGGCAAGAACAGGAAAACTATTTGCTTGCAACAGAAAAAGACGATCGAACAAATAAAATCAAAATTGCAATCCTGTTGAACTTATTGGGCAGTGAAGGACTTGCAATATACAACAACTTCAAGTTAGAATCGAAAGCGAATTTTTCGGAAGTTCTTCAAAAATTTGAAGAATATTGCTCACCACGACAGAATGTTGTTTATGAGCGTTATAAATTTTTTTCATGTGTCCAACTGGAGGGCCAAACAATTGAGACATATGTCACTCAGCTTAAGACTCTAGCATCCACGTGCGAGTTTGCAGAGCAAGAAAATGGATTGATTCGAGACCGCATCGTTCTGGGAATTAAAGACAGTGTGTTACAATAACGTCTCCTGCGAGAAAATAACCTCTATTTTGAAAAAGCAATTGAAATCGTCCGGGCAGCTGAAGCGAGCCGGGAACAAATCCAAAATATGAAGTACGATATAGCCACAATCAACTTTGTGAAGGAGAATCAGAACAAGTCTAAACCCCAGTACAACTGCAAAAAGTGTGGACGAAAACACAAGCCTCGTGAGTGTCCAGCGTTGGGGAAAATTTGTGCCAAGTGCCAGAAGAAAAACCATTTTGCTGCTAAATGTTTCCATAATACAAAGAACATTCATAAAATGAACGTTCCTGATAATGAACTGGTTTATATTGATTCTGTGAATGAAAATGAAACCAAATGTGCAATGGAAAATATTACAGACTCCAATTTTAAGAATGTAGAAATGGAAGTTAAACAACTTGGTATAAAAATGTTTCATTATATGTAAATAATAAGTGTTTGATGTAAATTTTAAACTCGATACTAGAGCTGAAGTAAATATTTTGCCATTGTATATTTTGAGTATGTTTAAAGTTAATCCAAAACTTAGTAAAACTAATATATCTCTAACTACATATGGTAATTTTAATTTAAAGCCAAATGGTTCCCTTATAATTAATTGCTTTACTGATAAACTCAAAAATGTTCCTTTGCCTTTCTATGTAGTAAATGTAAAATCCAAACCAATATTAGGGTTAAGAGGTTGTAAGGAATTAAAACTTATTGAAAGAATTGATGCTATTGAATGTAGTATAAGTAAAAATGAGTTAATTAAGCAAAATAAAGATGTATTTACTGGGGTAGGAGAATTTCCAAATGAACCATATCACATTCCTTTAAAAGATAATGCTGTACCAGTAATTCACCCACGTGAGACGTGTTCCACTGGCTTTGCAACCAAAATTAAAAAGTACTTTAGATAGAAGGAATAGTGTCAAAAGTTAATAAACCAACTGATTGGGTGAAAAGTTTAGTCATTGTAAAAAAAAACCAATGGAAATTTAAGATTATGTTTAGACCCTAGAGATCTTAACGAATTAATTAAAAAAGAACATTGTCAAATTCCTTCTACAGATGATACCATTAGTAGATTAGAGGGCAAGAAAATATTTTCAGTTGCAGATTTGAAAGATGGTTTTTGGAATGTACCTTTAGATGAAGTTAGCTCTGAAATTTGTACATTTAATACACCTTTTGGAAGGTACAAATTCAACAAAATGCCATTTGGTATAGTTTCTGCACCTGAGGTATTTCAGAAAAGAAATCAAAAGCTTTTTGGAGATATTGAGGGAGTAGAGATTTATTTTGATGACATATCATTGTTGCAGGATGTGATGAGGATTCACATGATGCAATTATGTCTAGAGTTCTTGAAAGAGCCAAATTGTTAAATATAAAGTTTAATCCAGATAAACTACAATATAGGGTGTCTGAAGTAAAATATGCAGATCAAATTGTATCTAAATCAGGTATAAAATCTGATCCAGATGACATAAAAGCAATTGTTGAGATGCCAACACCAAAATCAAAAACTGAAGTTAGGAGTTGTTGGGCATGATGAATTTTCTTTCAAAATTTATACCAAATGTATCTAAGTTGCTGCTCCATTAAGAGAAATCATTCATGAAAATGTAGAATTTAATTGGGGAAAAGAGCAAGAATTGTCCTTTGTAAACATTAAAGAATTGTTAGCTAAAGCTCCAATTTTAAAAGATTTTAGTGTTAATGATGAAATAATAATGCAATGTGATAGTTCAAAAGATGAGCTAGGATCCTGTTTAATCCAAAAAGGTCAACCTGTATCATTTGTCTCACGCAGTTTAACAAACAGTGAGAAAAATTATGCACAGATTGAGAAAGAATTATTGGCAATTGTTTTTCCTCATTTGAGAAATACTATAATTTTGTATAGGGACGTGAAGTTGTTGTACAGAGTGACCATAAACCCTTAATTGCAATTGTTAAGAAACCTAAGTATAAAATATCTTCTAGAATGAAAAGAATGATTTTGAAATTATTACAGCATAATTTTGAAATAAATTATGTACCAGGTAATAAAATGTTTCTCGCTGATACTTTATCACGAGCATTTCCTGTTAATGAAACTGTAAGGGATGATCCTGAAATGCTAAATATTGTGTATACTATTTCAAAACATTTACCCATGAGTGAAAAGAACTGAATTAGATCCAGAATTACAAATAGTTGTTAAACATATCAAAGAGGGCTGGCCTAGATCTTACAAAAATGTAGACAATAGTGCAAAAACATATTATAAAATTAAAAATGACATTTATATTCAAGAAGGGTTGTTATTTAGCAATGAAAAACTAACTGTACCTTATAGTTTGAGAAAAGATATGCTACAACTAATTCATGACTTTGGGATAGAGAAATGCAAGAAAAGAGCTAGAGAAATAATGTATTGGGCAGGGATGAACTCTGACATAGAAACATTAGTATCACAATGTGTAACATGTGAGAAATTTAAAAAAGCTAATAGTAAAGAGCCTTTAAAACCTCATACAATTCCCAATAAACCCTTTGAAAAGATAGGAGTTGATATAATGGACTTGGGTAATACAAGTTATCTAATTGTAATAGACTATTATTCAAAATGGATTGAAATTGCTGAACTTGTAAATAAGAGTGCAGACGAGGTAATAATTAAACTTAAACCAATTTTCTCTGGATTTGGTGTTCCAAATATTGTAGTATCAGATAATATACCATTTAAAAGTTATATTTATAAAAAGTTTGCAAATGATTGGGATTTTGATTATGCATTCATTTTTTAGTCCTCATTACTCCCCAAGTAATGGAATGGCTGAAAAAGTAGTAGGAATTTCTAAAAGCATTATGAAAAAGGCAAGGGAAAATAGACGAGATTATTTAGTAGATTTAATGGAGTATAGAAACACCCGAATATCAGGTCTTGACCTATGTCCAGCTCAAATGATGTTTAATCGTAGATTAAAAACAAAATTACCAATCTCGAATAAATTGTAAATGCTGGATTATTTAATAACATTCGAGAAAAACTAATAAAAAGGCAAAACGTTCAAAAGATACATTATGATAAAACTGCTCATCCATTACCTGAACTTGAGCCAGAAGATAATGTCAGAATACTAAATTTTAAAAACAAAACTTGGGAACCAGCTAAAATAGTTTCAAAACATAAATTACATCCTAGGTCATATTTTGTTAAAAATCAGTCTGGCAATATTTTAAGACGTAATAGAAAACATATAAGAAAATCAAGCACACCCTTTAATATAGAAACAGATCCCAATGACATAAGTACTTTCAATTCTGATTCAGAAGTAATTGTAAGTCTTCAAAATATACAGAACTGTAACGAGTCAGATTGTTATGTCCAAAGAAGAAGTAACCGTGTTTGTAAACCACCATCTTATTTGAATGACTATGTTATATGATTAATAACTTAAAGGGGGGATGTCATGATAACAGTAACTGTGAATCTGTACTTGTGTTAACTGTGTATTGTAACTGTATATTATTGCTTGTGTTGTTGCTGTTGTGAGATGACGTTGTCACCTCATACTTAATAAAATATTATAACGAAGAACTGTCTGAACGCTTCGAATGCAAATGTTCTGAAGAACATTCTAAAACTAATAAACATAACGTCTAGAAAGTAGTGGATTTTGCCCCTAAGATCACGCTTTATGGCGCGGGTGGATTTTTCTGGTTTATAAATAGAGCAATATGCCAGCCGCAGTCAGTCAGTCTGACTTTAACTAGCGAATAGTGAGAATTGTTTTGACTAGCGATTAGCTCGGCTGTGCTTGTGAATAATCTTTTACATACGTGCATTTTTAAATACTGACAATTGTGTTTGAGTGCTTGTGAAGGTGTGAAGACCTTCGGAGATTTACTCTGTGAATATTGCTGGTGAATCCTGTATTTAAAGGATTGGATTTTCGTCAATAAATTCGCATCGCTCTTAAAGAACTGTTTATTTTCTTTGCGATTGTTTTGCATAAAATCCTTCAATTCGGATCTTCGTAACAATACATATATTGTTACTATGTGCAGTTTATGATATTAAAATCACGTTGAAGTACATCATTATTGCATTCAATACATTGTTGTTGTATGAAGGGGGCGCGATGAAAATTTTGACTCAAAATTGGATCGGAAATATGGAATGTTTGAGAAGCACTGTTCTAACCACTAAATTCATAATTAAAGTCTGTTTTCTAAATTCTCTTGTCTGAACTGTGGAATGAAACATCATTCATTGCATCATTTTACCAAAACCGCTGAGAATTGTTTCAGAGGTTTCAAAGGATTAAATTATTTCTCACAAACTTTTCGAATCAAAAAGTGTATTTTCGTGCCTAATACTGATGCCAATTTTACAGAGAATATTGAGTGAAAAATATCATTGATTTTACACCTTCTTCCGCATGAAATGCTTCAAACTTAGCTCTTTCAGATTTCCTTCATTTGGCTGATCCTACATTTTGCAAACCAGGCCGTATCAACGCACTGATAGGAAGCTAATATTAAAAATTATAAAAATAAATGACGCATTTTAAAATAATGAATAAATGATAGTTTAAAAAACTAAAAATGCATGCTTTATTGTAGATAGATCTAAAAAATGAAAAATAAATCATAGTTTTTCTTTCCCCGCTGGGATGAACGGTTAGATCATTAGATGAAATTTATTTACCTCAGGGCTAAATACAGTTTATTTACTGTACACATAGGTACATCTATACAGTTCTAGGATAAATATATAAATATAAGGAACAACATGGGAAAGGATTCCCGCGCGATGCGTGCACCAGAAGATCCACCGTCTTACTCATTCAACTACCAGTTTCCCCCTGTGCACCAGAAGATCCACCGTCTTACTCATTCAAATACCAGTTTCCCACCAGGGGGAAACCCTGCAAGTACTCTGTCTGGTGGCGCTATCTAAGAGTCATTACAATAACTAAATAATAAATATTACCATTTGTTACAAGTTTAAAAAAAACTGAAAAACAAGCTTTTATGTTAAATCGAACTAAAAAGTAAAAAAAAAATTCTTAGTATAAGAATGAAATGATTAACGAGAAAATTAATGTCATTGTGGTAAAAGCGTGGGGAACTTTGTATTACATTTTTACACTAACTCAGCATTTCAGAATAGAGCTAAAGAAATTATAACAATGGAGTAACTTCATGGACAGACTGACGCCAGTCAGTAATCACGTGATTCCAACGTCAATAAACAGCACGTGCATTTTCATAGCATTGATTTCCCTATACGTTTGTTGACGTCGTTCTTGTATCTTAATTTTATCTAATTAAAAACATATATCATTGTATTTTTTGCATTATTCTAGTATATATATTTGTTAGGAAATAATCTTAGAACTCTTTTATATAATTTTTGTTTTATTCTTATTTATTTATCTAATTAGGTAAGTGTCTACTTCCGACTAGTGTTAGCTGGCATATTTATTTATCCTAGTTCGGTTGGATCCTAGCATTTGTTTAAAGTTCATGGTACACTTAGGTATGACTCTTAGTTATTGTAGTTCTTAATTAATTTAGTAGTTATTTATTATATAGTTTTGCGCAAGAATGGTTGACAGTATAGAATTAAAACTACTTTTTTAAAATTGTATGATTATTGAATAACATTGATATCATTTCTTTAAAAAGAGCTTACACCTATTATTATACAACACAGGGTCAGTTAGGTGTAAATTTGTTACACTTATTGGTAAATTAATTTAAATTTTGCTAAGCTAGCAGTGAAATTTATGTGTCGAGGAGGCATGAAGACGAAAAACAGTTTCTTAAAATTGGCCTTTAATAATCAATCATAAAGTCACTGTGCTCGTTACTGGATGGATAA
>BMAU01014610.1:0-146676 GCA_019973935.1 Trichonephila clavipes | reverse complement strand
CATGGCGCGATCTCATTTCTAAGAAAGTTATCGAAGTGGAAAAATATATGAGGAGTTGCTTTGTCTTTATTTGATAGCGTCTTACTCACTCCATGTGCCTTTATTAAGAAGTGGTTTTTGGCATTTTTAAAAACGGTATTCAAAATGAAAGATGAAATAAATTTCCAATTTTGTTTGCCCAGTATACAATCTGTTTTAGATTGTTAATATATTGTAGAGATATAGACGTACATAAATTTTTTAGAAAATCAGTAACTATTTTAAATATGTATGATACTTTTGTATTAGTTTGCTACATTATATTTATTTCTCTTCCTTGCTTGATTGTCTGTATATAAAGGCCAGTGGCATCATGTGCCGTATTTGTTTTTGTTTTTTTATTTCTACTTTTTGATTACTTTATTAGTCGAGTTAAAATACTTAAGTTAAGGAAAAAGAATCTTCATGTTCAAAACATTTTTAATCTTTTCTTTTTCTTTTGAATGTGATTCGAATAATTGCTTTAAAAATGAAAAAGAGAGAGAGAACTTAAAGATAGTTTTCCTTACAGTTCGTAAGTTTCAGAAAAGTAAGAATACATACATATGTACCAGTAATTACAAATTTAAAAGATATTAAAAGACATTAGTTATCTTGAAATTTTCAACGTTTTAAGTTAAAAAACAATTCTAATTGTGCTAAATCTGTTAGCATTATTTTCTACACTACTATTTAATTAACTTTATCTCATCAAAGTACTCAACATTTTTTTTTCACTTTCTTAATACTGCACTTTAACACTAGCATCAAAATATAAGTAAACTGCTTATTATAATATCTGTTAAAAAGATTTTCAACCTTTCTTAAGAAAATTCCCTGTAACACTGTAAATTTAAATGAACAGTATAATACTATGTGTTACAATCAGAGTAAAAAAATTAATTTCCGAATTTAAATTAAGTACAACTTTCAGTTCGCTCTAATTTCATTTTTTTTAAAAAAGGCAATGATTAGAACATTTTTGTAGTCAAAGAAATTTATTTTCACAATTAAAGTAAGTATATATTTGATATAAATTATATATAAAATATTTAAGTTACATATAGTATAAAAATAATAATAATAATATATATACTTATATATATATATATATATATATATATATATATATATATATATATATATATATATATATATATATATATATATATATATATATGTATATATATATGTAGTATATATATATGTATATATATATATATATGTATATATATATGTATATATATATATATATATATATATATATATATATATATATGTAAATATATAAAAATTACAATTATCAATTGAAAAATTGAAATATATGAATCTTATAATACCAGATCCCATTTCAAAATATCAATGACGAATATAAAAGATAAAATTCCATCGTTTTCAAACAAAATTAAAAAATTATAAAATAAAATAAAAATTTATAAAATATCCAAGTGCAATCTCGGACTTAGGACCGATAAGTGGGGTTAAACTAGTTTGATGGCTCCAACCTTCCCCCTATTGCAACTTGGTGAGTTAATTGGAAATATCCAAATTTCAAAAAAATTTAAAAATTAAAAAGTTAAAATTAAACCATTATACTTGAAAAATTAAAAAAATTAAAAATAAACCATTATACTTGAAAATTTAAACTAATCGCCATCGTATTCTGAAAGATATTACAACATTAAAATATTAAAATTTAAAAACAATTTAGTGCATAATATAAGTGAACCATCAAACGCCCAAGATGATGCAGCCATTTTTAAAATAGTTGTATAGGTAGACAAAATAGTTGTATATGTATAAAAAAATATTTGTGATCAGAAAGTTCAAATTAAAAAATATTTGAGATCCGAAAGTTCAAATTAAAAAAATATTTGAGATCCGAAATTTCAAATTAAAAAATATTTGAGATCCGAAAGTTCAAATTAAAAAATATATTAAATCAAAAAGTTCCAACTAAAAAAGTCCGAAAGTTCAAACTAAAATATTCGAAAGTTCAAACTAAAATATTCGATTCAAACTAAAAATGAAAGTTCAAACTAAAAATGCGAAAGTTCAAACTAAAAAATCCGAAACTTCAAACTAAAAAATCCGAAAGTTCAAACTAAAAAATCCGAATGTTCAAACTAAAAATCCGAAAGTTCAAACTAAAAAAAATCCGAAAGTTCAAATTAAAATTTCTAAAACCCGAATGTTCAAATTAAAAACACAGTATATTCACAAATGAAAAGCGTAAATCATTAAAAACTCACCAAAGAGTATCCTAACAAGAATACAATTCATATCTTATAGCACGACTTTTCATATTTAAATATATATATATAAATATATATATATATATATATATATATATATATATATATATAAATAAATATATATATATAATACATATAAATGTATATATACATATATACATATATATACATTTATATATATATTTATATATACATTTATATACACTCTGTCGCAAAAAAATATATGCACCCAGAAGAAATAGAGCTACATTCACGAAATTTGGTATGCATGTAGTGTATATGAAAATAAACAAATGATTAAAAATTCAGAACAAAATATCATTTTATTAAGCGGTTACAGCTTGCAAAGGTTAAAAATCCAGTAAGTAGTAAAAGCCACCTCTTGCGGCTATACAAGCCGAAATTCGGCGTGGCATCGATTCAATTAGATCATGACCCCCTGTGGAAGTATAGTCTTTGCATCTGCGCAGTTAATTCTCCTGTATCTCCGGGACGGCTGCAGTTGCCTTCCCATTGCTCTATTGGCGAAAGATCTGGTGACCTGGCAGGCCATGGTAGGACGTCATATCCTTGAAGACATTGTTGGGAGAGTCGCGCAGTATGTGGACGAGCATTATCCTGTTGATAAATGGCACCTGGGCGACTTGATAGCATGGGTAGCACAATCGGCGTTAAAATATCGTCCACGTATCTGCGAGCTGTCAAAGTGCCTTGAAGGACCACTAAAGATGATCGTTGACACTGTCACACCTTGTGAATGCCGCTCGACAATAAATATCGGACCGCTGGCCGGTGCGCCTGATCATCACTGAGACTGTTCATCACTGACACGTCTCCAGTCTCTGTCACACTTTTCGGCAAAAATTCGACACTGCCTATGATGTGGGGTCAGTGGTTCGGCTCCTCAAGCCAACTAAGTTCTCCTTATGGTTTCTCTTGATGGCACTGGATGTCTGGAAGGAGGTAAGTGGCGTTGAATCGATGCTATTGTTGGTGCCGACCACTCTTCTGATTGCACGATCCTCGCGATCATTTGTGTTCCTGGGACGTCCTGACCCTCCGCGACGGTACACTCTACCTTCTGTGATCCATTTAAACCGAGCAATATCCACCGAGGTGGCAAATTCGACCAATCTTTCTCTGAGGCCTATAAAATCAAAGTCCGTCCAGTTGCTCGTACTGCCGCCGGTTACGTCTTAGAGGCATCCTTCTCAATATCGTCTATCAAAGTCATCCAGATTCGTTTGGATAGCCGTACGGCGCTCGTACTCATGCTTTTAAACTCTCCCAGTTGCGCAACTATTCTTGTCTCATTGGCTTCGATTTTTAATCATTTGCATATCTCTTACCAGACTACATTCTTGGTTTCGTGATTGTAGCTTGATTTCTTCTGGGTGCATATTTTTTGCGATGTATATATATTTATATATATATATATATATATATATATATATATATATATATATATATATATATATATATATATATATATCGCGAATTGTAAATATATTCCCGAAACGAAGTACAGAATAAAGTAACAATTTAAAATTATTTTTTATCAAAATCATTTACGAGGTAATTACATCGAAAAAGAATAACGATACTTCACTAATTAAATATTCGTTGAACTAATGTATATTTCGTGAAGAACTGTTAACTGGGAGTTTACTTTTTGAATTTACAGTTTACTATTACATCTCTTGTAATAATACTTTTCTTATAAAAAGAACAAATAATTTTAAAAAATCCATCAAAAGAAATTTTTATTAAAAACACTATATACACATTTGAAAAGAAGAACAGATAACCATCGAACTATTCATATACATATAGCGGTGGGGAAATATATATATATATATATATATATATATAACATGTTACATAAAATATTTCAAAACATCTGCATACAGACTTTCTTATATATTACTACAAAAGAATTATGAGGACCATTGTTTCGTGTTTTAGAATTTGACATAGTTGCATGAAATTGTTTTAGTATTCCTTCATGGCAAATAAGCAAGGGAACAATATTCAAGGCTATTTTTTTCAATTTTAGACTAGAGATTACTTCAAAAATGCATTTAGTATTAAAGCCATTTTATTCGTAAATGTTAGTTGAATATTCGCTGAATATAAGAATTGAAGTACCATTCTATTTCTAGGGAAAATATCCTTTTTAACATCATATGTTAATTAAAGTTATGGTGAGAAAAGAATATTCAGAAGTAATTTCAAACTTATTTTTCTAAATTTTTTTCAGTAATTATTACTTTCAATCTTAGCGATTAAAATTTACCTTCATTAAAATTGTTAATTTTAACATGTTCTTATTTTTTTAATCCAGTGAAGTAAAATACGTGCAAAGTACGTTTTCGCTATTTTAATGATGCTTTCTGAAACAATTGATAGATACTTTAAGGGGCAGGATCTACGAATTTTTAAAGTAATAATGAAATAAATATGTTTGTACATACTTAATTTATAATTATAATTAACTTCTTCATTTAAAAAAAATCACTCCGTTAAAGTTAATGTGTTATAGTAAATAAAATTAATATTTTTGTGAAGAAATTCAGAGTGATTGCTAATATCGTTCTGCTAAATTTGAGTTTCTATCTTGAAGTGTGTAATGAATGCTTCTGTAAATATCCTTCAATTTGTGTAACAAAAAAGAAACGGGTTTTGACTGTCTATAAGAATTCCATAGGAAAGTATTATCAAAAGGAATGTATCAATAGATTCATAAAAAAAAGTCTTAATAATTTTTGAATAACCTTAAGTATTCTTCTTCAGAAACAGTTGTAGTCAAATTTAGGGCATATTTATCTAAGTGAGTTGTACATACATTTTTGGAAAAAATGAAGTACTTATTGATTCCAATTGGCCAAAATTATTAAACATAATATAATAATATGGTACATTTTTTAAAAAATTTAAATTGGACCTTTTTGCTTAAATGTTACAAAATTTTTCATCACAAAAAATTTCCTAATTTTAGGAGAGGTAGCGAAGTGTGTTTTAATTTGATAATAAAAAAATATATCAAACCTTTTTAATTTTATAAAAAACTTAAAATGTTGGTTCTAGACATATTACTATTCATATTAAGATACATACTGATTTTTAATGCAACAGAAACATAATTTAGAATGATCAACAATTTTGGCAAAGAATTATATTTCATCAACTACAGACAGTTAAACAAATTTTTAAAACTATTATAACTTAATTTTCCTTTTAGGTCCCATCAATGCTTGTATGTAGTAGCTTTGTTAATAGAAAATAGAGTGTTTTCAATTACTAAAATAATTAGTTTAACTCTTAAAAGTAATATATTCTGACTAATTCAGAGTATTATAAATTGCTTTAATTAAATCATACGAACCGTAATTATACAAATAAAAGAATATTCACAAGAAATTCAACTTTTAACTTTGTAAACGTATTCGCTAAAATTAAATTTAAGGAACTTATTCGTAAAATAAATAAAAGTACTCATAAAATTCGCTTTCCACAATAATATAGAACTAAATTGGCAAATATGTATCTTAATTCCATGATAATCAAAAATGTACTTTATGACTTAGATTTAAGTTTAATGAAATATTAAAAATAACAAATAAAACCTAAGGAACAAGGATTAGTTTAAAAATTTTTAGTAATTCTTTCAAAAATGGTACAGACAGACTGGAATATCTCATCTTATTTTTTAAATATATATTCTAGTGGTACTACATATGTACTGATGCGACGTAGATGATAACTTATTTAATTACTTTCTTTTTCTTAACCCAAATATTAATTTCTTAACTTTCCAGGTTTTTAAGTTAACATCGCATCATGACTTAAGTAAAAATTAAACACTAATATTCTATAGACGATTTACAGTACTCTAAATTAAAAGTCCGATTCTTAAAGAGTTGACAATTAATTTTATTGAATAACACATTTAAAATTAACCCTCTAACTGGATACCTTCCTCCTGAAAAGTTATTCCGAAAACGCTTTACTCTTATATTGCTATTCCCTTTAAAAATGCAACAGACTTCAATTCTTTCCCCCTTTTAAAACTTGGAAAGTCGAAAGGGGACAACTTTATGACTTGGTTCGGCGTCTTTAATCAGTAAGAACCAGGATAGCAATCGTTTACAGCTAGCTGTTGTTGCCTTGGGCAATCTTGTATGAAAACCGTAGTTCCACTCTGTAGATTTCCCCATAGATTCAGTCACAGTAAAATTAAATTAAAATGCAGGGTAAAAAAAACATGAAATAAATGGCGTGTTAAAAGTAGAAAAATAGTTATAATTTCTTCAAACAAAATTTATTTTTCTAGCATTTTTTAAAAATTAAAAAAAAATATTTTGGTATTGCGATTTGAACTAGAAAAAAGCATCCTGTATTCATTTTTGAATATGAGAGTAAGAAAACGCGCTCACTTTCCTGTTTTTAAAAAAAAGTTATGAGGTAAAAAGCGTAAAGGCCCTATCTGTTTTTAAACAATAGGACAATTAATGGTGCATATATTTATGAAATAAAACATATCTTTCTCTATTCAATTATATTTTTAATTTAGAATAACATAAAAAATGATTTCAATACTTTTAATTTATTTAAATTTAAATCATATAAATGATATTTTTCGAAAAAATCTAAATTTTCATTCCTAGTGCTCTCCTTTTCGAACTCCTTGTATTAAATAAAAATATCTTTTCTACATAGGCATTTGTGATGGACATAACACACATTCAGTCAATAATTTTTAATTTTATAGGGGGATATACTTCTTCAAATGCGCTTGACAGTACTTCTAACCATTTTCTACTCAATTTAAATTTCTTATCTTTCTGTTTCTTTTATTACAAGGAAAAATGTCACACATCGATAACTACATTTTCACACAATTCAGTCATTACAAATTCTATTGTGAGAAAAGTTCTCCCTAATTAATCTTGTCTTTCAAAACAGTACACTTAAAACAATTTTGTTCAGTGAAGTTAACCGACAGTTCCACAATGTATTCATACTAAATTTTAAAAACAAATTTAACACTTGGAAATGTATCCTGTATTAAATTTTTCAGTATACACAAATATTTCCTGCTGTAGGGAACATGTAGTATGAGATGTGGTGTGCGGTTGTGAAAGAATGTTTTCGTACGTGTAGACTATTTTTTAAAATTTAAATATCACTGAAGCTGATCATATAACTGCAAATGAGCCTTACTTTAGTGTGTGCTGGTATCAAAGTAAAACACTTTACAATATTAAACAGCCTATGGGTTTATACTCAATATCAAACTATTCGCAAAATGGCTTTCAACTTCTATTCAAATTGTAAAGAAACTGAAATATAAATATATCTTACTGCAGTCAAAAATATTCATAATATGTAAGTATTCTGTTGCTCCACTTTTTTCTGTACATTTTAAAAACTGTAGCTGAATGCAATTTTTTATATTTATAAACGAGGCATAACAGCTCACACAGTCGTAAAAATGTCCTTATCATTTTTAAATATACTACTATAAAACGTATATGGATAGTAAGATCAGTTGTAAAATCTAAAAAAGCTTTTTAGAGGAGCTAAAAACATGTAATTTTGGATTGATCAAATTTTTAATATAATACACAAATATACATGTTATTAAGCAAATACATTTGAAAAATCAAACTTCCTTCTGAAATAAACGTCATTGAAAGAGAAATGTTTAATTGCAAATGAGTGGAAATACATGTTTATCTAAGGGGTATCCCCAAAGTGAAGTAATCCTCAAACTTAAGACTCAAACTCAGTGGCACAACAATCCATGAGGGCCAGGAACTACTGTGCCCATCATAATACACGTGAACATTGGACGCTGAGGTGCATGAACAGATGTCCCGATTTGGTGGTCTGTCTGAACAGAGACCTTCAGTGATTAAGACCCGAAGTAAGCTTTTTACTTATTTATCGACCCAATGTAGTGGCGATGAAAGGCAGAGTCGACCTTGCGCAGCCCATTAAGAGAACCCCAGACCTGTGGTGTGGAAACACGATACACTACCACTCGATCTTATTCGGTGAAAAATAAAATTTAATGTTAGAATCTTATATAAATCCCTAATGAATGAGGGAGTCCAAACTTTTTTTTTCATGTAAACTATTTAGACGGAAATGGTTAGTTATGAACATTTCACAAGTTACATAAATTAAAATTAACCGTTATAGTTTACATAAATTTTTAAGGGTACAAAAGGTGTATTTCGGCTGCACGAATTAATTTTAAAAGGAATACGGTTACGAAAAAGTAGTACAAATCTATCTAAAGTAGGGTTGGTTACCTTACATATTGTCAAACACAACAATGCTTTGGAAACCAATTCCACAATTCGTTCTTATAAAAATGTATGGAAAATTACAAGATTTATTTTTGCATTTGTAATTTATATATATATAATTTTTCCTGGGAACTTTAAAAGCTAGAGCGGCATCCATCAAAACCGCGGTTCTCTCTCTGTTTTTCCAGATCGCCCCTGACTAAGGCGGCTCTGCCATAGTAAGTGAAAATGCCGTATTTTGTTTGTCAAGATCATTTTATAGCAAACTGCATTTTTCATGTATTTTAGATGGTCTTTTTATATTTTCTACATCAATATCTTAATGTCTGAATTTAAAATTACATAAAATTCTTGACATTCGCATCAATGACCATGATAATTTTTATTAGTATCTGAATGTGTCATCAAACGATTACATGACTAATATTAACATATTATTTTAACCATTTAATTAATATTAAGTATAACATAACGCAGACAAATTTTCTGAACTTTAAATTAATATTTCGAAAACTACTTCAGATATACTCAAAATTTTTCATTCCTACGCTTTAGCTTCTCCGTTTCTCTTCTATGTAAGAATTTATTGTAATTGTATATTCATCAATTTTTTTAGTATATTTTTTGCTCTTAGCAAGCGGTTTTCAACTGAATTGTATGAAATCTTCGAAATATATTAAATGAATGATTGAATATTAACGTCGCACTGTTCAGCTACACGAGGGCTTTTGGCGACGGACCACGTAATTTTGAACCATGGTCAAGTGACGTGGACGACACCTGAGCTGGCACCCCCTCTCCTAAATACCAAACCACACCAACTGGAGGACGTTTCAGCTTTCGACAGATTTAACGTGCATCGCTGCCCTACACGGCGGGTCTTTAGTGGTACTGGGCTCGAACTCGTGACAAAGCAAGCCACGTTCCGATACCTATACCACTCGGCTACCGCGGCCGAAATATATTAAAAGATACCAAAGAAGCTATATAATAAAATTTGAAATTTTTATTACACTCAAACACTTGCTAAAACTTATGGTAAATAATTTTTAACTGCGCGATGCATTTTTTTTTTCGAAATTTCAAATGGAATTTCTAACATAAAATTTCTAGCTTTATAAGGTCGAGATTTCAAAAAATATCCAGATTTTAATTACTTATTCAGTTAGCCTTTAAAAAAGATAAATGTTGAGGTATTTTGTATAAATAGATATTTTTGAAGAATATATAATTCGAATGTTTTTCAATAGCTCGAATTTAAAAATAATTTTTATGTTTAGTTATATGCATAAATGTCTACTGTAAATGTTTCCGTATATTTTTGATTACCATTTATTCAAACATTTAAGTTATAAAAAAAATGTGTGAAAATCTTCATTCATGTTGTCTTTGATTTAAACTGAAGTTCAAGCACTTAAAATTCAAATATAGTTCGGTGTATTTTAACAATATATAACCAGGCACACTGTACTTAAACTTCCCTGAACACTTAGGCTTTGAAATCTAAAAAAAAAAAAAAATAAATCTTAATTAGTTTTTTTTTTTTTTTTTTTTGTTATTATTTTTATCAAAGTGTAAGAAAATGTTTCAAATGATTTGATGAAGTTTAAATTTATTCATTTTTAGTGGTTGGAAAATTGAAAAGGTTCCAAATTTTAAATAGTTTGGAGTTTTATTAATTTTTCGGTATCTTATAATAAAATAAACATGTTTCAAAAACTAAAAGCTTTGATTAAAATAAGAAAAATGAACAAAAAGAATATACTTAAAAAAAGATAGTTTGTCTAACTATATAAAATAGCAGATTGCACTGACACGTCCCAAATTGTTACAGTTTCAAATTAATATGAAACCAAAAGGGAATTGTAACATATTTTACTTATGCGTTGGGACTTTACAAAACTTTAAAAAAACGAGGTAACAAATTAACACTTCCTGGGGTCTAAAGATATTTCCCCTCGATTTTTTACGATTGCCGAAGGGTCAAAACACGGGGTTCCCTGCGAGCCATAAAACTTCTGCTGTGTTGCTTCCTCCGTCCCTCATTATCTTTCAAGTTGTTAAACCTTAAAAGGGGGAAAGGATTTCAGAAAAGTGCGGCTAATCGGCTTTTGAAAATGTTACTTGAAGGCAGAAAAATCCGTGCAGTCCATTTTCGAAGCATCTTTACACTGACGGAACTTTCCGTGCTATCCGGTTAGAGGGTTAAGTAACTGTACATATACTGCATAACAAAATTGACATTTAACTTTTAGCTTTGAGAGAGATAGGAGGTGGGATGGAGAAGGGTACATGGTTGCCACCCGGAGTCCCGCGGAGTCTAGTTTCAAGGCCTGGATTAGATTAGTCTGTTTATGTCTCTCCGTGTCCGAGTGTCTCCAAATCGGTGGTGCATCCCCTTTTTCTTCTATGCCGCTTTACTCTAAAATCCTAGAGAGGACTATTTGCCTTGTCCACTTAATTACCTCTGATTGGTCCGGAACCAGCGCAGAGTTACCGCACAAAGGTCGTTGCCTTGTTTAAGCGCGGGAAAATTCTTTGACGCTCCCCAATATTTATAAGTGTAATGATCCTTCCAGGCGTGGGAATGCTAGGCACCCTTTGCTGAGGAATTCCCCCTCAGTTGTGGGGAAAGAAAACGCATTCCACCAAACTGAGTTCACAATTTTGAAGTTCTGTTGAATATTCCTGAATGAATCCGCGCCTCTCTCACTCCTCCTCTCTCTCAAATGCACAGCACACAAACAAAAATTACAACCAGCAAAAAAAAAAAATTGTTCCATCACAAGAAGAGAGTTCGGTGATCATATGTGTGTGCCGACCAGAAGAAGTAGCTGATGCATCGACACTGCAAGGAATGATAGGCGCTCCGGCGGTACAACACCTCCAAAGAAGTCTGCTAAACTGCAATAGAAAAAAATATTGTCTCCCAGGGAAACCATATTAGTCATGAAACCAAAACCAGTGTGAAAAAGAAAAACTTGACCCCATTTGACCTCCGCCGTAGACTCAAAGCACCAACCTTCCACTCCCATCACCTCTCATAACTTAAAATAAAAAATGTAAAAAAGAATTATAAGCAATTTCCAACATTCAGTCCCAATTCCGTTAGCGGTGAGAGGGAAAAACAAATTAACTACTAACAACTACAATTAAGTTCATGTACGAAGAAAAAAAATTGCTGAATGGGTCACTCAAACAATTCACAAGGACAACATACATAAAATGACAAATAGAAACAATTGAATAATCACAAAGAATCGTGTGCCACTAAATAATAAAAAATTGAGACGGGTAACACATAATAAATTCAAAAATTGCATATCTAACAACTGCGCTACTCACAATAACCACATATATGAGTATCGAACAAAATACTTTGATAAGAAATAAGTACTAGTGAAAACATCTATATACAATACAAACGTGGCACCCAGAAACAGACACCTCATAATCGTTTAACATCGAAATCCTGACACGACTAATGTGAAGTGCATGTCCCAGACCACCAAGAAAAAAGTACTAATTTAACCCTCAATATACTCAAAGCATAAGAAATTGCAATGGTTCACTAAGAGCATTGATAACAATATTTCGTGAAAATAATTAATTTAAAGTAAAAAATTAGAAATTGAAACGATGGGTGTGCATAGCTGAAAAAAATTTATATATATAACCTCCGAGAATGCTTAATAGCCTAAGAAATTTTTAAAAAAATACACTACAAGCATTGGTTAAAATTGAAAGTTTAAAAAAAAATTAAATGTAATTATTTCAGATTTGCAAATTAAAATCTATAAATTGAAGCGAATAGTGTAAACGGTGGAAAAAAATTTATAACCTCTAAGAATGCTTAATAGTCTAACAAATTTAAAAAAATTCACTAAAAGCATTGGTTACAATTTGAAATTAAGAAAAAAAAATAATGCGATTGAATTTAGAATTGCAAACTATGAGTATGCATTTGATCAGGATGCAACTAACACAACTACGCGTACACATAACATAAAATTTAACAATACCATTATCTGACCAAAAACTTATTTCCAAATAACAATGCAAAACTACAATTAAATCCAAAACCATAAAAAAATTAAATCAACCTCAACACTCAATTCAATAATATACCCGAGTGCTACCATTAATCAAAACAAGTTAACCTAAATCAACAAAAACACTATATCAACATCACCAAAACATTAAATTCCTAGTACAGTTTAGCACACAACCGAGACACAATGTTTGACTGCACATTCATTTAACTAAACCAGAATTAATCTAACCCAACAGAAGTACTATATCGACATCAAACAAAACATTCAATTCCTAGTACAGTTTAGCACACAAGCGAGACAAAATTATTTTGACTGCACATTCATTTAACCAAACCACAATTTAACTAGAGCCCTAAGCTAACAAAAAAAATTCCCAAATCTATAGCAAAACAAACAAAGACAAAAATTAAATGAGCATTGAAACACCTAACCGAAACACTAGAAAATTTTAAATTAAAATTAGCAATTATATGACAGAACAAAACAACATGAGCAAAACAAAGTTAAGTTTCAACATAATTTCTTAGGGAAAATATTCAAACAACCACCTCTATCCATATCTTAACAAGCATAAATTTCAAAGATATCATTATTTAGTAATACACAGCCACACTTAAAATTAATACACTAACATAACTTATCTCTACATCAAAACAACTGTCTCAAATATACCGTATAATTATTACAACTCAATTTTCCATTGCCCAAAATCCTTAACTCAAAACAACCTTCTCTACATTAAACAACTTTCTCAAATATACCGTATAATTTTTTTTCAACTCAATTTTCCATTTCTATATCAAACAACGCTCGAATTTACCACATACTTTTGAACGCAAATTTATCTATCTCCATAAAAAAAAAACTTTCCCAATTATTCATCAAATTCATCAAATTAAAATTTATCTATCTCCTTCGAATAACTTTCTCAAATATTCCACAAAATCCTTAACTCAACTTATCTAACTCCTTCAACAATTAATAAAACAAAAAAAAATTACACCTAATCATCTTCAACATTTTCAAACCAAAAAAAAATTATCAAACTCAATATCTAAAACAAACAATACTAAATCAAAATTCTCCTCTTTTGTCGATACCAAACTCAAAGCTAACACAACTACGCGTACACAAAACATAAAATTTAACAATACCATTATCTGACCAAAAACTTATTTCCAAATAACAATGCAAAACTACAATTAAATCCAAAACCATAAAAAAATTAAATCAACCTCAACACTCAATTCAATAATCTACCCGAGTGCTACCATTAATCAAAACAAGTTAACCTAAATCAACAAAAACACTATATCAACATCACCAAAACATTAAATTCCTAGTACAGTTTAGCACACAACCGAGACACAATGTTTGACTGCACATTCATTTAACTAAACCAGAATTAATCTAACCCAACAGAAGTACTATATCGACATCAAACAAAACATTCAATTCCTAGTACAGTTTAGCACACAAGCGAGACAAAATTATTGACTGCACCTTCATTTAACCAAACCACAATTTAACTAGAGCCCTAAGCAAACAAAAAAAATTCCCAAATCTATAGCAAAACAAACACAAAAATTAAATGAGCATTGAAACACTAGAAAATTTTAAATTAAAATTAGCAATCATATGACAGAACAAAACAGCATGAGCAAAACAAAGTTAAAATTCAACATAATTTCTTAGGGAAAATATTCAAACAAACACCTCTGTCCATATCTTAACAAGCATCAATTCCAAAGATATCATTATTTAGTAATACACAGCCACACTTAAAATTAATACACTAACACAACTTATCTCTACATCAAAACAAGTGTCTCAAATATACCGTATAATTATTACAACTCAATTTTCCATTGCCCAAAATCCTTAACTCAAAACAACCTTCTCTACATCAAACAACTTTCTCAAATATACCGTATAATTTTTTTTCAACTCAATTTTCCATTTCCATATCAAACAACTCTCGAATTTATCACATACTTTTGAACGCAAACTTATCTATCTCCATAAAAAAAAAACTTTCCCAATTATTCAACAAATTCATCAAATTAAAATTTATCTATCTCCTTCGAATAACTTTCTCAAATATTCCACAAAATCCTTAACTCAACTTATCTAATTCCTTCAACAACTAATAAAACAAAAAAAAAAAAAAAAAAATTACACCTAATCATGTTCAACATTTTCAAACCAAAAAAAAAAAAAAAAATTATCACTCAATATCTAAAACAAACAATACTAAATCAAAATTCTCCTCTTTTGTCGATACCAAACTCAAAGCTAACACAACTACGCGTACACATAACATAAAATTTAACAATACCATTATCTGACCAAAAACTTATTTCCAAATAACAATGCAAAACTACAATTAAATCCAAAACCATAAAAAAATTAAATCAACCTCAACACTCAATTCAAAAATCTACCCGAGTGCTACCATTAATCAAAACAAGTTAACCTAAATCAACAAAAACACTATATCAACATCACCAAAACATTAAATTCCTAGTACAGTTTAGCACACAACCGAGACACAATGTTTGACTGCACATTCATTTAACTAAACCAGAATTTATCTAACCCAACAGAAGTACTATACTGACATCAAACAAAACATTCAATTCCTAGTACAGTTTAGCACACAAGCGAGACAAAATTATTGACTGCACATTCATTTAACGAAACCACAATTTAACTAGAGCCCTAAGCAAACAAAAAAAATTCCCAAATCTATAGCAAAACAAACAAACACAAAAATTAAATGAGCATTGTAACACCTAACCGAAACACTAGAAAATTTTAAATTAAAATTAGCAATTATATGACAGAACAAAACAACATGAGCAAAACAAAGTTAAGTTTCAACATAATTTCTTAGGGAAAATATTCAAACAACCACCTCTATCCATATCTTAACAAGCATAAATTCCAAAGATATCATTATTTAGTAATACACAGCCACACTTAAAATTAATACACTAACATAACTTATCTCTACATCAAAACAACTGTCTCAAATATACCGTATAATTATTACAACTCAATTTTCCATTGCCCAAAATCCTTAACTCAAAACAACCTTCTCTACATTAAACAACTTTCTCAAATATACCGTATAATTTTTTTTCAACTCAATTTTCCATTTCTATATCAAACAACTCTCGAATTTACCACATACTTTTGAACGCAAATTTATCTATCTCCATAAAAAAAAATTTCCCAATTATTCAACAAATTCATCAAATTAAAATTTATCTATCTCCTTCAAATAACTTTCTCAAATATTCCACAAAATCCTTAACTCAACTTATCTAACTCCTTCAACAATTAATAAAACAAAAAAAATTACACCTAATCATCTTCAACATTTTCAAACCAAAAAAAAATTATCAAACTCAATATCTAAAACAAAAAATACTAAATCAAAATTCTCCTCTTTTGTAAATACCAAACTCAAAGCTAACACAACTACGCGTACACAAAACATAAAATTTAACAATTCCATTATTTGACCAAAAACTTATTTCCAAATAACAATGCAAAACTACAATTAAATCCAAAACCATAAAAAAATTAAATCAACCTCAACACTCAATTCAATAATCTACCCGAGTGCTACCATTAATCAAAGCAAGTTAACCTAAATCAACAAAAACACTATATCAACATCACCAAAACATTAAATTCCTAGTACAGTTTAGCACACAACCGAGACACAATGATTGACTGCACATTCATTTAACTAAACCAGAATTAATCTAACCCAACAGAAGTACTATATCGACATCAAACAAAACATTCAATTCCTAGTACAGTTTAGCACACAAGCGAGACAAAATTATTATTTTTTTTTTGACTGCAGATTCACATTTAACTAAACCACAATTTAACTAGAGCCCTAAGCAAACAAAAAAAAATCCCAAATCTATAGCAAAACAAACAAACACAAAAATTAAATGAGCATTGAAACACTAGAAAATTTTAAATTAAAATTAGCAATCATATGACAGAACAAAACAACATGAGCAAAACAAAGTTAAGTTTCAACATAATTTCTTAGGGAAAATATTCAAACAACCACCTCTATCCATATCTTAACAAGCATAAATTCCAAAGATATCATTATTTAGTAATACACAGCCACACTTAAAATTAATACACTCACACAACTTATCTCTACATCAAAACAACTGTCTCAAATATACCGTATAATTATTACAACTCAATTTTCCATTGCCCAAAATCCTTAACTCAAAACAACCTTCTCTACATCAAACAACTTTCTCAAATATACCGTATAATTTTTTTTCAACTCAATTTTCCATTTCTATATCAAACAACTCTCGAATTTACCACATACTTTTGAACGCAAACTTATCTATCTCCATAAAAAAAACTTTCCCAATTATTCAACAAATTCATCAAATTAAAATTTATCTATCTCCTTCGAATAACTTTCTCAAATATTCCACAAAATCCTTAACTCAACTTATCTAACTCCTTCAACAATTAATAAAACAAAAAAAATTACACCTAATCATCTTCAACATTTTCAAACCAAAAAAGAAAATTATCAAACTCAATATTAAAAAAAAAATCAATTAATTTATTCAATTAATAAACTCCCCTTTTTGTTCTTTAACTCTTTACTCTAAAATCCTAGAGCGGACTATGTGCCTTGTCCACTTAAATACCTCTGATTGGTCCGGAACCAGCGCAGAGTTACCGCACAAAGGTCGTTGCCTTGTTTAAGCGCGGGAAAATTCTTTGACGCTCCCCAATATTTATAAGTGTAATGTTCCTTCCAGGCGTGGGAATGCTAGGCACCCTTTGCTGGGAATTCCCCCTCAGTGGTGGGGAAAGAAAACGCATTCCACCAAACTGAGTTCGCAATTTTGAATTTCTGTTGAATATTCCTGAATGAATCCGCGCCTCCCATAAGTACACTTATTTAGTGGTGACTTGACTATCTTTTTAAATATTTTCCTTAAAAATAATTATAAACTTTGTATCGTTTAAATCAGAAGTAAATATAATTTTACTTTTAGATAAATGCTAAAATGTATTGCTATTTGAAACGAATACGTATAAACTTTCTGATTTAAATTGATTGTTTTAGAATGTTTATAACATATTACGGATGTTTAAGATTGCCTCCTGCAGTTACACAAAATTTATCTTTTAATCTATAACTTAGAACACCTTTTCTCTCAATCACAAGGTTTTTTTTTTTTTTGGTTTTTTTGAAATTAAAATATGTCCTATCTTGAAAGTGATATTTTAAAATTGAATAGCTAAGCAGAGCACATCAAAATTTAAAATTAGTTCATAAACGTTTTGCAATTTTTGGCCCTACTTATGTAATTTCTTGTAAATTTTTACCAGTTTTTAGCCATTTTAGTAAAAATAATTTCTTTTACTCTTCTTAATTTTAGAATATTTTCTAAAAATGCACTAAATAAATCTAAATCTAAACACCACAAAAAATCCGCATATCTCCATTTTTTTTAAAAAAGTTGTCACAAGTAGATGGATACCTAAATGAGAATATACATATTTTAATTCGATTATAATACTACTTATTTAAAACATCAACCAGGCTATACAGCACAAAGACATTCCTGCGATTTATAAGGTTTATTCTTCAAAGTACTTTGATTTTGAAAGGGAAATAGTGACTGTGGGGAACAAGTCGTATTCACACACATGCTTTATACAGATAAGAACTGTCAAATCTGAAACTGGCACAAAGAAATTCCCTTTTCCTGAAAGATGTTTCTCCCGAATCCGATGTGACATGAATAAATCTCACATACATATAGGCGAGCTCGTGCTCTTGTTTAGAAGGAATCAAAAGAAATTTAAAGCGGTTTATGAACATTCCGACAGAGAACTCAGTTTTTGAAATGGAATTTTAAAATATATTCTAAATATAAGACATGCTTCTTTTAACTTTTTATTCAAGTTGTATTGTACATAAATATATATTTATTGATATTGGATTCTAAGCGGGAATTTGAAAAATATATCTTGTGTGTGCAAATAAAGAAATATGTTCCCTTTTATATTAGAATATTATACTATAATGGTTACAAATATGCTATTAATATTAAAATAATTTTAATAATTAATAAAAATTATTACATATGTATATGTGCTGAATGGAAAGTACATGTTATATATATAACTAAGATCTGTTTTTTAATTTTCCGTCTATTATACCCTATTTATGGTTTGATAAATCTTAAACAGCATATGCGAGAGTACATCTTAAATGATGAGATAAAATTGTTTAGCTTAAAACTAAATAAATTCATTTTAAATATAGTGGTTTAATGACTAAAAAAGAGCTCAATGAAAACAGTATCACGAATGATAATTTATGTTTCCCAACATAAATGAACTCAGTTATTTTTCTTGGGTGTACTTTTCAACATTTCATTCTAAAAATAGTATAATGATCCCATTCAATTTGCTCTAAAGAGTTATGTAGTATATAAGAACATGAATGTTTTAAAAAAATAACTAAAAAGTTATTAATTGTGTAAATAAAACAAACTTATCAAATGGAACTTAGCGTTTGTTTTGAATAATTTTCTAATGTTTGAATCTTGGAAAGAAAAGAAACACGTCGAACCATTTTGAAATCATCTCAAGGTTCCATCCTTATTTTATTAAGAGTCTTTTATTTCTATATGGTATGGTTAGAATCAATTAATACATCAAATGGAAAAGTTAATTAAACTTCACGTGTGAGGAATGTATTAAATTTTATTTAAATGATATATTTTATTTATATCACTGTTGTTGAACATTTATTTCATTCTAAGTAAAAACTTTTTTAAAAATATTTAAACATGGATTCGAAATTATAACACCAATAATTTGAAAAGTTATTTTACTTAACTTAGAGTTTTTCAAGATGATATCTTGTTAACATTAACAATGAAACTAAAAATTGAGCAAATTGCAAAAGTTTGGTAGATAAGTATTTTTTCATTTGACCATAAAATATACCTCATTCTTTAAGTTTCAAAATCAGGTTCAAAATGCTGTATTTATATAAATAAAAAAAGAATCTCTCTGTAGATAATTTAATCTCAAATCATAACTTTCATACATTAAATGAACAGAAAGGTTGTTTATTATAGTTGCAAATTCACTGAAAGTTGGTAAGAATATTCAGTTTCTACTATTCAGAAAAAAAGCACATTTCCTTCAGAAACAGTACAATACTTATATTTTCCTTAAACTTCCAATAGAATATCTTTAAAAAGGACACATAAGTATTACTGTCTTGTATAACTGTGATGTAAATATATTAAAAATTTGAAAAAGTAAAAATATATCGATTACCTATTAGAGAGAGAGAGAGAAATGCGTAATTATGGTTTTGAAGAATTTCTTATATTAGCTGGGTTTTGTGGCTAGTTCAATCGATTATTACAGATTGATTTGTAAGCAAGAATATAAGAAAATTTCAAAAAATTCCACATTGTCTTAAACCAGTGCTGCTCAAACTTTCATTATTGGAGACCCAACATTAAATCATAATTTTCCTCGTGCCCCCTTCCTTACAATAACAATGTATTGAGTTCAATAATACATTATTTTACTCTTCTCCAGCAATGTGACTTTAACCTCTTAAGTGCCATCGTCGTTTCTAAACGTCTTGCTCACCCAAAGCGTTAATTGCCCCTGGAGTATATATGCGTTATTCCGTAGTACGATCATTACTGTGTATTGCTTTCCATAATATTAGTCCGAAGGCAGTCGAATGAAATAAAAGCTCCTTTACAGTGTTTGCGAAGGATCTACTTATTTCAGAGTATTTGCTTATTTATCCTCCCTCCCCCACCCAATACATCACATACATGTGCGTATGTGTAAAATTTTTAGCATTGGGGAGTAAATCCCGTATTTTTTTATCTGTCGTTAAAGGAATTAATTGTAAACCATAAAAATTATCAATATAAGTGTTAACTTTTGTATAAAATTTTATATATGACAAGCCCATGGGGTCACTGGTGATTATTAAACTTGTTGTAATAGTATTGTTATATTAATTATGAAATACATTGCGTGCAGCACCGAAGCCTTTATAAGTTTATTATATAATTTTAAATGTGTATTTTATTTTTGATTGTGGTAGAATGTATTCTATATGTTTACTTTCAGTAAATTTATAATTTTTGTAAATAATTTTTTTGTGTACGTCTTTTCAATATGCTCGAGCTCCTCCTCCTCGTAGAGTTATCAAGTCCCACTAGAGGATGCATCCAACAGTTTGAGAAACGCTGTTTTAACCATTTAAATTATGATTTTTCTGAGTTTAAACATAAAATATAATATTATATTCTTCCAGACAACATTTAAAAATTCAATTAATTTTGTCAAAATATAAAATGATTTATAAAAGACACTAACCACTAACCCATATGCAACAAGTTTTTTTTAAATGTAATTAGGCGAGAATAAATTTCATTTTTATCTTATAGTGCTTGTTTTTCCCTTTATCCTCAATCTTCTGTTCTACTTTCTCTCTCTCTCTCGAGGATTTCAAAGTCGACTTCAATAATTTAATGATGTTATTATTTTATTTGCATTGTTTAAAAAATATTTTACTGGGGAAAATGAAAATATATATTATATGTTCTTGAGGGATTTCTACCTTTTTTTTAAAATTTTGTACTTAATAATTTGTTTTATTTCATTATAATCTGATTAATACTTCTATGTATTAAGTGAGATATTAATGTTTTCCAAGTAATATTTGGTATAACTACACGTAATATTTTAATGTAAATTTTATTTCTAGGTATTTGGTTTTACCATCATTATTTAAATAATTTTAATAGGAAACAAAAGGGAAAAAACAAAGCTTTATTATAATAACCGATAATACTCTGAAAGAAAAAAGAAAATAAGAGTAAAATATTGCCACTTACTTCAACTGAATGGTTATTTTATGTTTTTTTTTATTTATCCTTGATCTTTCCTTTTAAAAAGTCGATGTACAAATCTTTATGAAAAAAGATATTTAAACGAAAGAAAATAATTTTTAAATTGTTAGCTTCCTTTTTTTTTGTTGCTGAATATTGCTCATATCTAAAAAGATTTTCTGCAAAATACTTATATGCAGTAATAATATAAATACAAAAACAATTCAGTATGCATATTAGAAGATTTAAAATTTTAACTTTTTTTGCTCCTTTTTTGGTGCGCGATATGAACAATTGAAAAGTTTATAATAAGCAATTTCACAACTAAATAGGCTATGTAAAAAAGGTATTTTTAATTCGTTTTGTATAAAAATAGGACTTTTTAGGTATATATTTATTATACCTTTGTAACCTCAAAGTTTATTTCAATTTAGGTGCATCTGTAATGCTTCATATAGTAATATTATGTCTTGAATATGCATCCAAATTTTTTCAATGTGAATATGTTGATGTGTTTGGAATGCAGAAATTTTCTTCGCAGGTCTATGCTTTAATATTTTATCAATCTTTGTAATGATATTTGGAAACCAATGTCTGTAACTTTTTCTAAGAATTTATGTTTATATACACACATACATACGTATATATTATTTTTTCTTTGTGCTTTTTCAACGAAACAGAAAAATAAATGTGTTGATAATAAAACATGATAAGATTTTGAATAATTTCACAATCAAACTAGTAAATTATTAAAACACCGATATTGAAGAAAATATAGTTCTATCAACGTAGAATTTCTTCTGTACAGTTTCAAAAATTATGATGAAAAACATAATTAATGTGTTATAGAAAGAAAAAATATATTATCAAATTAATAAAGGTTTTTTATTTACCTTTCTTTAAACTATTCTTCTATTTATACTTATTCTATTTTAACGTTTTAAATGCATTCCTGAGAAATCTAAATTACTCAAGAAATAGACTGAATTTGCCCATTACTTAGTGTGAATTTTCAAATTCTTATCTTAGAGACTATTTGCGTATTTGTTTTTATTACGAAATTCACAACAATTGCAAACGAAGTAAATGCCTTCATAGTAGAGGCGATGCAAAGAATATTTTTTACCTTTGCTTGGCCTCTATTTGTTGATAAGGAGAAATTTCGGTGATTACATTGTTCTTTTGGTGGTAAAAACGTTTCTTACTGAAGTTGGGATCTAGTGAATTAATTCTCTTTACGGTTGCACATACTGTTTATGTACCAAACTTTTTCTGTGTATTTGAAAGATTCTTCTAGACTTTTTTCAAAGGTAAACTGTCTCGAATATGTGTTCAAAGTGTTGCTTATATAATCATGTATAATATACACAATCTTAATAGTAAATAAAATTGTATTAAAAACACTGTATCAATTTTAATCAGTGGCTTGAATTAATTTTCTGTTTTGTTTTCTTTGATGTTATTGTAAGACCTAAATCAAATTACTTCTTTCTACTGATTTGAAAAAGAAAGAGTTTGTTACAGTCATATAAAAAATTATGCGCACCAACTCATTTTTGATATTTATGCAAACAAGGCTGGATTCCTAAATTGTTCCATAAAATAATTTGCAGATTTATTAGTGGTTTAAATTAATGATGATTACTAACTTAAGAAACAAACTAGAACACATTTAAGAAGTTCGTTTAGTCAATATCGCTGAGCTGATGGCGTATTCTTATGAAACTTTTCAGCCACACAGTACTTAATATCTTTATTTTCCTATTTTGTTATAAATCAAAAGAACAAAAATTGTAAAATTAAAGTATTTTGTTCATCTGAGTTTTCAAAAGAAAATCAACTTACTTATACATCATAACTAATTTCCCAAATTTTCACATCTCATATCAAGTAATTTTACAAAATGCAGCAATCCCTACTTTCGCAAGTGGTAAATAACAAAATTGCCAGAATAGGGATTTCATTTCATCTCAGTCGTTTTGCGCTTTCACTTCGGTCACGAATAACACCAATTCAAATTCCCCTACCCCCAAGATCTCCATTGAGTCATCCTTCCTTCCGTCATCAACATTTTTGTGACCGAATAGGTACCTCAAGAATGAAATATTAGACAGCAACACAGCCTAACTCTACTGATTGATTATGCATTTTCATGGAGAGTGTAACTACGGTGTTCCTGCGACCAGTGATTCAAACAGAATCGGCACACTTGTCAACCTGACGCACAAACTCAACTAAGCTACTAACGGAAACGTGAACGGAAAAACATTCCACCTACATTCAAAACCCACTGGTTATGGATAAGAATTGCAGTAATGGCTGGAAAAACAATCTTCTCTAAGTATTACTCGGAAAGCTTATTAACAGCAAAAACAACTTTGTTCTCTATGAAGGTGATAAAGATAAATTTACTACGGAAAGTGGAAATCCTCAAAAAAAAAAAAAAAAAAAAAAACCCATAACGACTGACTAAATAGGATTTACATTTCGATTAAGTCTTCTAAGGAATGTACGGATTAGCTGTGATCTGAAAAGCCATTTTTTCGAATAAATACTCATGAAAAAATCAATTTATTTCGACTATAAAAGCGAAACCGGATTCGGAACCGTGATTTTGAAACAGCGCATAAATGGATAATTTTCATGATATTTAGTGTCACTAAGATTAGAATACATGCATAAAATTGTTTTAAGAACATTTTGACAAAAAAAATTATTTATATATAAAATTTTGGCAAAAAAATTAACTTAGAATAATCTTTTTTTTTTCAAATGTTCTCCTTTTGTGAAAAATGATTATATTATAATAATATGTTGCTTGTGTATATAGCCCAGACCTATCTACAGAGGCTCATCTAGAATTTTTGAAAAAATTCCCATTATTTTCAGAGTTACAACCAATCGAAATAATTATTGGCGTTTTTTTCTCAAAATTTATCCCCTTTGTTGTCGTAAAATATGAATAAACCCACTTCTAAGTTATATATTTCAAAAATTCTAGTTGAGCCACTGTAGAGAGGTCTGATATATATACAGGCAAAATTTATTCTAATAGAAGCATTTTTCACAAAAGGCGAACATTTGGAAAAAAATACTATTCTAAGTTAATGTTTTGCCAAAATATTGTATTTAAATTAATTTTTTTGGTCAAAATATCCTTAAAACAATTTTATGCATATATTCTAGTCTAAGTGATACTAAATATCATGAAATTTATCCATTTATGCGCGTTTGGTTTGATATATATTTGTGTTGCAAAGCTAATTATTTGCATGGCTGACTGAGGTCTATATGGTACCAATATCACTACACTGGATTTTTTCTTTATAATAAGGCTGCATTTAGAATTACCAGAAATACACTTATTAAAAAGTCTACCTTCAGTACTAAAATTTTAAGTTGAAATAAAATCAAAATAAAATGCGTTATAAAATGTTCATAGAATATTTTTAGAAATAATAAAGGGAAAATTTTGAAAATTATCGATTTTTATTGTCATTCTCTTCCTCATGTCTATTGAGAGTTCTTCATTTTTTTAAAAAAAAATGTGTACTTTTCAAAGGAATTTTTTTTAAAGTTCTAAATTGCTTATAAATTTATATCATGTTTTTGTGGAAAGTATTATCTTAACCTATAGGGTCATTTATTATTTTTGAAGCAATATGCACAAATTATTTTATCAATAACAGATTAAGTATTAATCCTTGAGGATTACATCTTCATAAAATATTCTTATGGTCAGTAATTTTCATAATATTTAATATATTAATTATTCAGTAATTTCATAAACATATTTTTAAAAAGTATGGTTTTATTCTAAATATATTAGAAATATCATATAAAAATTCCGTTTGACAGGGAAAAATTATTAAGTCGTAGCTTCGAAACTCTTTCCATTAGATTGATTCATTTTGAACACAATATATATATATATATAAATATATATATATATATATATATATATATATATATATATATATATATATTTCTCGTAATTTCTTGTTATGTTCTTTATCTATTATTTCTTGTTTTTGATATAATATTACATATTTAATTTATATATATATATATATATATATATATATATATATATATATATATATATATATATATATATATATATATATATATATATATATATATATATATATATATATAATATATATATATATAACAATAATGTAGTCAGTAACATTTTTGACAAAAGAGATTCGTTTAAGTTCCATATAATTAAAATTCCCGTATGGAATAGTAATTTACATATATCAATTTACAGAAATATCATTTTGAATTTTTATTTAGAAATGATAACTTAACTACCCACAAAATAGATAAATACAATAATATAAAAATTTTTTTCATTGTGGTTTAGATCATGAATACCCTTGTAATTTCTTAAGAACTTATATTCATCAAAAATAAATTAACCGTCTTTCTACTTCGAATTCCAAAACCACCACACAACAATATGATTTCAATGTCAGCATGTTAGTGGTCTTGCTGTGAAAAGATTATATCATAACACTCATATCACAGTTTACATTTTTTCCACACACATCTTGAACATCCTACACATTGTTGACAACCAACCAAATTAGAGCCTAGCAAATTTACATTTTTGACAATCAACCAATTCAAATTTTACCATATTTGATTGTCGTTATTTTATACCTGTCCTTGCTGGCTGGTTTAAAAGTCAGCTCAAAAGATGTGTTTATGTATTTTCGAATTTTTCATTTGGTAAATAATTGATTTTCATTAATGGCAAGACGCTTGATTCTCTTCGTAAAAGCTTTGTGAGTAAAGAAATTTTGTTAAATTATTTTTTGAAAGATACTTTTCTTATGTAAGTGTTTTAGCATTTTTCTACTTTTCTTACGTAATTATTTTTTGATTTTCTGCATTAAGAGTTTGGGAGAGTTTGTTACATAATAGTAGTGAGTGGTTTTATCATGCACTCTGAGTTATCCATACTCTGAAGTTTTGTTTATTTTACTTTATTTGGTTTTCCTACCGAGTTGCAAAGGGGAAGGTTGGCGCCTTCAAACTAGTTTATCCCCACTTATTCGTTCCTAAGTCCGAAATTGCTTTCTGACTCGCTAGGTTCTTCTTTTTTGTAGTTTTTTTTATTTCTCTATAATTTTGTTCTTCATGTTCAGCTTTTATATTTTTATTACGCTATTTCTTGTTATGTTATTTATCTATTATTTCTTGTTTTTGATATATAATACATATTTCTTTTATATATATATATATATATATATATATATATATATATATATATATATATATATATATATATATATATATATGTATATATATGTATAATATATATATATAATATATACATATATATACATATATATAAATATATATATATATATATACATATATATATATATATAAATATATATATATATATATATATATACATATATATATAAATATATATAAATATATATTATATGTATATATATATATATATATATATATATCAAATATAAAAGAATTTTTCAATATATAATCATATACATATACATACACATATATATAAATTTATACACACATATACATATACATAAACAAAAATATAAAAATAATCATATAGTTATATACCTAAGATAACTAAAAGTAGGAAGGAGGCACATAGTATAAAGACAAATTCCTGGCCTTAGGAACCAGGATTGGAGCAGGTTTAATATATATATATAACTATATATTTTATATATATATATATATATATATATATATAACTATATATTTTCTACCTTTCATCTTTGGGTACTTTATCAGTTATAAAATTTCCTAAATTTCTACTCCCAAAAGATATGGGACTTTCTATGATAATACTTCCATTAAATGTTATGAAAATGAAAATCTTTAAGAAATGCGTTTGATTTCTTACATCTTCTAACTGAAAATGCATTCTGAAAAGAGTATTTTAAATTCATTTTAGGTGTGTGTGTCGAAGGATTCCTAATAAAAATAAATCTTAGTTTTAAAACCTCTTCCACCTCCTAGAAAAAAAAGCAGTAAACCCTTTTAATATTACTCTGATATGTCTTTTGAAGAGAAGAGTAAGATTTGCTTAAGAAAATCCTTCATAAATTTTTCAAAACGTGAAGCGTAGGATGAAAGGTACAAAACAAGAAGACTGAATTATTTCTTGACAATTATATTAATATGAATTTATATCATATATATATATTTTCTTTTAATCCCTTTTGAAATAATCTGTCATATTTATTATATAATGTTGTGAAGCTTATTCATTCCATAGTCGTTTCTTTTTTTAAACTTTGTATCTGGATGTTTAAAATACCAATAAAAATGCGTTATACGAAACGATTTGTCGTGTTCATTCCAAACAAAAACAAATATGGTTCCAGGATTCATTATTTTTCGTCATTATGAAATTTATCAATCAGAATCATTAGTGTTTTTGATTTGATTAAAATTTTGAAACAGAAACATCGAAAGGGTTAATGATGTATTGTGTATAGAAATTATGCATATTGAGGAAATCTTAATGAATAAGAATATGTTTACAACAAATGGAATGATTATTATTTTATTTCAAAAATAAATTAAGGTTTCTGAAAGCATTTTATAACTAGGATTTGTTTCTGGAGACTTAAGTATTGATTTATAGTACAGAGGATTTTGTTTCTGGAGATTTAAGTAATGATATTTATTATGTAGTGAATTTTGTTTCTGAACTAATATAAAAAGTTATCACCCTGAAATTCAAGAATTAATACAATTTCTCCATGACTCTAGGATATTTTTGAAATAACGGTACTAATTGAGAATTGTTTTAAAAATTATTCTGATTATGAGGGAGAATCATAAATTTTTCAGGATTACTCACTTAAAATTAAATGAAAACAAGCTCAATTTTTAATCTTATTTCCCTTCAAATTCCTACTCTATTTTTCAAATACACACTTTTTCTCCGTTCATATAACTTTCCAAAGCCCTCTGGGAAAAAACATTTTTGAAAATTCCCTAAAGTTATTTCAACTTATTTTCTATCCCCTCTTCTGGATTAGAAAAATGATGTTCTTTCAATGTCATCTTCAACACCGTGGCAACAGATAGGGAGCCCTTAGTGATAAGTTAAAACATTTGAAAAGATGGTACAGAGGAGTCTGTGTCTGACAAAAGGTGGACTTTTACAATTACAGACGGAGGTGATAGACGTTGTCTAAGAAACCAATTAATTTTCTGCTCATTTTTCAGTTTTTTTTTCGTGATTACATTTTGAAACTCTCTACTGATCTACAAGGTGTGACACAAAAAAAAACAAGACTAATTGTGTAGTTTGAGGAAAAATTAGAGCTGGTAACAACCGTTCCCTGGTGACGTCATTAAACACACCTTCTCTATCCATGCGGCCAGTTTCACTTTAATTCGTCACGCCAGTTTGGAGGACTGCCTCATTAAGTGTCCCCATGCAACTGCATTGTGCCAGAAAAATGAGAAATCAACATGACGTTTCTTGTGAAACTTAAAACATCAGCCGCGGGAACATGTTAAATATTAACTAAGGCTTATGGAGATGAAACTTCCTTTAGTGTATATGAGTTTGAAGGGTATAAGAGATTTTCAGGGGGAAATGTCAGTAAGACCTGTCAAAGGTTAGCGATCACAGAAAAAACCCTTGCCAAAATTCGTGATAGGAGAGGGTTCCCACTCACATCAGTGGTCAGACTGTTATCAACAGTACTACATTGAGTACTAAAAATATTCCATGAAAAATTTAGGAAAAAACGGCCACAATTGGGATGAGAAGAATGGCTATTGCAACATAAACATGCGTTCGCTCATAAGAACCTATCAGTCAAGCAGTTTCTGGACCGAAAAATCATTAATGTGATGAGGCATCCTTCTTATTCACCAGATTTGGCCTCATGGGAATTTTTTTTTAAATTCCCCACCGTTAAAACTTGCTGAAAGGGAACCCATTTTGTCTCAGTGGAAGAGGTTCATTCAAAAATGGAAAATCTGCGAAAAGGGATTTCCCAAAATTTGGTTCCGGAACTGTTACCAGCAATGGCGAACCTAATACAGAATTGCGAATGCTGATGTAACTACTTTGAAAGTGTAATGTCACGGAGACCTGATTCTGCGAGTACATTGATTTATTAGACTAATACCGTTTTTTCTGTGTCGCGCCATGTATATTTAAAATTAGCCATCGGTAATTTTGCCCTTACGAATAAATTGTTGTTAAATCCCTCCTTTGTATTCGAAAAAACTTCTCTAACATCATTTGCCCGAAGATCATTTTTAATGTTTACATCACTTTTGTAGACCACTTATATCACATACAGCTGAATATCAATTTTTTTATGGCATTATCTTAACATGCTTTTTTTAGAATCGCAAATAGTAAATTATGTAGCAAAATGCACGTGGGCATGTAAATGAAATTTCAGTTTTTGACAATTAGGATCTACTCATTGTTAAAAACAATCTACTTTTCATCAAAAGTGACAGAAATAATTACCGAGTGAATCCGTACTTTGCTCAGCAATACTATAAGCATCATGATTTTTTTTAAAAAAATTACAAATATTATTCTATTCTTTAAGTACGAGGTATGTAAATTAAGTAATGAGACTAGTAGCGTAGTGTTTGATGTGGCAACACTGGGGAAGTGGGACACGGATGGGAGGTAGGTAGACATGTGATACGCCATCAGTGGGAGTTTGAAGTCGCTGAGTCAAGTTAATTGTCTGTAGTGATTTGTTTAGTGAAACAGGTTTTTCTTGTGTGTTCTGAAAAGAGTGACAATAATTTCGACCAACGATGTGCTATCAAGTTTTGCTTCAGAATTGGACACGACACAACGGAAACATTTGCAAAACTTCAGCAAGCCTATGGAGACAGTGTTTTGTCAAGGGTTCAGGTTTTTCGGCGGTTTAAGGCATTTTCAGAAGGAAGAGAGTCAATTGAAGATGAACCTCGCAGCAAAAGGCCCTCAGTTTCAAAAACCGCTGAAAATGTCGTTAGAGTCCGGGATCATGTGCGATCAGATCGTCGCTTGACAGTCAGAATGATTGGGGAAGAGTTGAATTTGAATCAACTCTTCCACCATTCATCAGATTTTGACTAATGAATTGAAGATGATAAAGATCTGCGCCAAAATGGTTCCGAAAAACCATTCTCAGTGAAATATTTCTTGGCCTGTGAGAACATTCCTATTGCTCCTCAGCCCCCTTAATCGCTCGACTTGAGTCCTTATGACTTTTTCCGAAATTGAAGAATCACCTCAAGGGGCGTCATTTTGAGACACCGGAAAACATTCAAACAGCTGTGACCGACCAGCTGAAGGCTATTCAAATATCCGTGTTCCACCAGTGTTATGAGGAGTGGAAGAAACGTCTCCAGCGCTGTGTGGCTTCAGAAGGCAGTTACTTTGAAGGAGACAATGTTGAATCGTAAGTTTACTGGAATAAACAAGGGGAAAAATCAGTATCATTATCTAATTTTAACACCTCGTAGGTCAGCATTTTTTCATTTCTATTATTTGTCAAAAAATAGCTACTCATGGATCAATTTCTTTGTAAACTTTCAGAGCATAATTTATGCACAGTGTGCACATATTATATATATATATATATATATATATATATATATATATATATATATATATATATATATATATATATATACATATATATATATATATATATATATATATATATATATATATATATATATATATATATATATACATATATATATATATATACATATACATATATATATACATATATATATTTATATATATATACATATATATATATATATATACATATATATACATATATATATATACATATACATATATATATATACATATATATATATATATATATATATATATATATATATATACATATATATATATACATATATATATATATGTACATGTGTGTGTGTGTGTGTGTGTGTGTGTGTGTGTGCTTGTGAAGGCTGTATTCAGAATTTCATGAATGAATAAGTTTGAATATTTCAGAGGGTAAATTTTACAAAGATTTTATTCTTTGATAATTAATGTTGCAATTTTCAAATGATTCATTCATATATGATTGCATCTCATCGATAAATACAAGAATTTGAGGAAGAACATGATAAATCTTGGTTTACTTTTAAGTAAATTGTTTTTATAATTTTCTTTCAATTTTATTACAGGATTAACTATATAATCTACTTAAGTATATAGCACAAATAAATTTAATATATCCAAGCTTTTTTTGTCTTTCCTTTTTCACTAAATAATCATTTTTGTATTTCATTTTATTGATTTTAGTTTGAATATTTGGGGTAAATTTTAAAAATTTTATGAAATTAATGTTGCAATTTTCAAATGATTGACATATATGATTGATCTGATCGATAAATCGAATTTGAGCTAGAACATGATAAATCTTGGTTTACGGAACGTAAATTGTTTTTAAATTTTCTTTCAATTTTATTACAGGATTAACTATATAATCTACTTAAGTATATAGCACAAATAAATTTAATATATCCAAGCTTTTTTTGTCTTTCCTTTTTCACTAAATAATCATTTTTGTATTTGCATTTTATTGATTTTACTATGATATCTGGGCTGAATAATAAAAAATGAAATTACATAATGTAACCAACATTATTGACAAAATACAATTTCATACAAAACAATATTTAATTTGATACCTCAACTGAATATTATGTTTCCTTTTTTGTATAAAAAATCTATTTTTTCTCTTTCTTTCAACAATTATAGTAAATTTGTATCTCTTAAATAAATTATAGTGAATGTAGTGTGTATCTTTGAAACACACTGAAGTATTTTTGTAAAAATTAACACAAATGTGAACCAAAATTGTTTCAATCACATATAATTTAAATTATTTGCATGTACACAACTTAAAAAATAAGCCACATTCAGTGTAGTTTTTAGTATAATTATTTAAAGGATTTTTAACTTTATTAATGTTTTAACGTTACATTCAAGAAACCATGAAAAAAACTTATTTTTAAAGATTATATTTATTAGTTTAAAAAGTCAATCATCGTGTCAGAAATAATATATTTTATTTAAAAATAAACCAAACAGTTATTTTATTTTTCCCTAAAAGGAAATTAAAAGTGTTAATTAAAAAAAAATGTATGAGTTTTCCTTAAATCTCTAGAATAAGGAATTCTTACAAAACTGTTCTTTATCAACTACTTTTCAGATAGAAAGAAGGAAAGTAGAGAAAACTTATAAGTATTATCCAAAGAGAAATAAAGGGGAACACTGAACTATGTCTAAACATACGAAATGAATTAGGTTCCATAATTAAGATAGATTGAAATGCAAGCACCACATTATTTAAATAAAACATAATCCTATTCTTAATAAGATAATTAATTCTTCTTTTCTATAAAAAAGGAAATTAAGAAAATAATTGGATAATGTATTTCATACATATATATAATTAATAAAAAATATGTCTCTAAAATGAGAAAAGTTTGAGCTGTATTTTTTAGTACTTTTTGGTAATTAGCGTAGTTGGGGTGATGAGTATTTTTTATGAAATACTCAGCATTCATAGAAGATGAAAATTGTGTTCTTCATTTCCTTTCTGAACGGATATAATTAAACAGAAGGAATTAAAATATATTTTATGGATATTATTATCAATATTATTTATAAGGGGAACTAATGAAACGCAGACAAAAATACTTTCATTGTAAAATTCTACTTATAATACATTATAAGTATATATACATTGTAAAATTATTTATACACATGATGGTAGTGTGTGTGTGTAAATTTTTTAAGCAAAATAGCATTATTCACATTGACAATATTTTCGTAGACAAATATATTTTTACACGATTCCTCACGTTTTAAAAACTCAATATATATATATATATATAAACATATATGTTTATATATCCTTATAAATAAAAATAAATTACGTTAAATCAGCCTGCACACTTATTCAAATTTTACATGTTGAATAAGTCCAAAATATATTTACCTTAATTTATGAGTAAAAATTTCTCCCTAAGATAATTTGAATTTTAATAGAAGCAGTGCGAAAACTTTGAAAAACACATTAAAAAGAAACAGATCTTACACTACAAAAATGTACACTATAAAATGCTGCACCTATAATACTGTGCTAAAGAAAACAGTTAATAGTGTTTCATTTGCATAAATAAATATACTAGTAGCTTGCTATCAGTATCAGTAAAATTATAGAGATTTTACAAATTTTAATTTTAATACAAATAAATAAAACTAATCATAAAGACAAAAAGTTAATATTATTAAATTTAACGAAAAGTAGAAAACACTAAATAGCCAAGTATTTACACATATCACATTTCACAAAATGTGATATATGAGAAACATAAATTTGAGCAGCAATTTACAATTATTATATATCTAATTAATTTATTTTAGATTAATTAATTAATTTATTTTATTATTTAATCATTCAATTAACCTAGCACTCAAATGTATTTTTCATTATTTCAAACAATTATCCATTTCATTCAAGAAATAGTTACACTTTTTTTATATGAACATGCTTCCATATATTATTAATATTACATCTTTCGTTGTACGGTTCCAAGTTAATCCAGGAAATTCGGATTAAAAGTAATTACGAAACAGTGTGCAAACTTAGTTTCGTGTTGTTTAGTTTCGTGTTGTTAAGAGTAATCTATACTCTGCATTTTGATAGAGATAATTTTTGAAAACAATGATAATTCTATAATTTCTAATATAATTCTGTTGATGACATTGATGCTAATGAATTTAGTATCAGCAAAATAGCTCATTAAATTCATTTATGTTTTAAAATGTAAAGTGAGTAACAACTGTATGTCTATGAAAAAAATACTTTTTCATAAAAAGAAAGCCGCAATAAAAATGCCTACGGGTAACTTAAAATTTCCCTGAATTACATTCTTCACCTAAATGAGTATTTATTACTTCTCTTCAACACCCAAGAGAAAGTCTAAGAACTACTTTGTTTTTGCTTTATTTTAGAAGAAATACAATTTCAAAAATGTTGAAAATATAGCAGAATATCAAATAAAAAAATAACAAGAGAAAAAGAAAAATAGGGAATTCAGGATTTCTAAGAATTTAATCATGCCTTCGGTTTTCCAAAATGTTAAGAATTGAAAAACAAGAGCGGTATTGCGTGATGTATTATTTTTCATCTTGATGAAAGGTAATTTATGTTCTAGGAATTTCCTTTTAAAATAAGTTCTACCTATATGATGTTCACTCTAGTACAAAATAATATATTTAAGAAAGATTTCTGGAATACTTTTACTGGCAACAGAATGTAGAGATCTCGGCAACAAATTTCGAGAAAGAATTAATAATAAAACAGATGGAAGATTATGTTTGCGGGTAAATTTAATAATACTTCTTTTTTAAAAATAATACAGTAATAATACAAGGTTTTTATATGACTTATTTATTTTGTTTCTCCGATCCACTTCTAAACTAGTGAAAAAAAATGTTTAACAAAATATGTTTTACTTCAGCAAAACATTTTGCATGAATGGACATAGAATATAACTATGATCTATTCACTCATTTTAAACAAACTTTAATAAACTTCACTTGTATAAAAGGGAATCGCTGAACTCAATTTTTACCCATTTTAAAAGGTCAGATAAAATCAAAATTTTGCTCACTTGTCAAGGATAGATGACACAATACAATATGTCATAATTCCATTCCATTGTCCTGATCAGGAACATCAGAAATACTGATTTCCAGATTTGACAATTAATTCCATATTTCGTGACTAAACGATTAAGGTACGACCTTGAAGAGAAAACGTACATTGTTAACCCTTTATCTACCGACGGTACTTATAAGTACCACTCACTTAAAAATTACATAGACTAACCATTTTTATGAATACTCTGATGATACTTCGCAGGCTTCTTTGAAATTCACTCTTCCAAGATATATTACATCACGGGTTCTATGATGAGTATTTTAGCAGGGAAGGCAAATAGTTTTAGAGCAGAAACTGCGTTTTCAGGGGATTGTGAAGATTGTCATTTTTATTCCAAAAAAAAAATTAATGTCAAAAGGTGTCTTATTTTTTGTATGTTAATGAATACCTTAGAAAACGATTTGACCATTTATTTTAAATGAACAATGAATATAACTAATTTTACAGTTAAATATCTTAAATTAATTAATTAGCTCTAGCATATTAAATTTCCTAAAGTTAATATTTTCTTATGTGTATCCCTTAATTTTATGAGTAAAGATTCAAAAAAAAAAATATCGCATGAAAAAACTGCAGTAAATCATAATTCGGTAGATAAAGGTTTAATACAGATACAACATAAAAAAAAAAGTTTTTTTTATGTGGTAAAGGGGAGGGGGAGTCAGCAATTTCTTTCCATAAAATAAACAATTACCCAGTTTTTTCTGAAAATGGAAATAAAAAAAAGACTCCAGCATGTGAAAAAAAGTAACCTATGTTCTAATTGCAAAACTCAGATATAATTTCTGTTTTTCTGAATTCTCTTGTCGGATATATGGAATAAAACATCGTTAATTGCTTCATTTTACCAAAAAAGATGATAATTGATTCAGATGTCTCAGGATTAAATAATTTCTCACAAATTCCTCGATTCAAAACGTGTACATATGTTCCAGATTTCCTTCAGCTGGCTAATCCTAAGTTATGCAAAACAGGCCGTATCAATGCATTGATAGGTTTCCAATGGATATTCCATATTATAAAAATGACGCATGTAAAATTTATTCATCAGTTCATAAATGATAGTTTAAGAAATTTAAAAAACACGCTTTTATTGTAGATTGAATTAAAAAATGAAAAATAAATTGAAGTATATATATAACTAAGAAACACACTCTTTTATGGTTAATCTAACTAAAATGTAAAAAAAAAATAATTCTTAATATAAGAGTAAAATGATTAATGAGAAAATAAATGTCATTGTGGTAAGCTTGTGTGTGTGGGGGGTGGCTTTGTACTTCATTTTTACACTAACGAAGCATTTCGAAAAAAGAACTAGTAAGAAATTATAGCAATTGGTATAGAACCTCCTTTACTTTCCCCAAATTCCCATCGCTAACCTTTTTTCATGTCTGAAAAACATGTATACGACAGTCTTAGGAATTTGATAGGACCCCACTCTTTGTTAAGCAACCTGTACCATTTCCAAGCAGTAAAATTTTATTCATTTTCATGATACCTAGTTGGTGGCCAGGAAAATTGTTTCGTGCTATTTAATCCATTCCTAAGAATTAAGATTCCCATACAATTGTTTAATTGTTTTATGCTTTATTTTTCCCTTATAGCGTTTTGTTATACATATTTAAGCTCATGCATACATCTTATATATATATATATATATATATATATATATATATATATATATATATATATATATATATATATATATATTCTAAAAATCAAATTTTTACATGTCTCATTACATTAAAAAATAATCAACGCACATTGAGTTTAATTTTATAATATTATTATATAATATCAAATATCAAAAAAAATATTTTATAAACAATATGTATGTATTTAATATTTATTTTAGTATTAACAATAATTTCAAACTTCTTTAAAGAAGGTGAATGATTTATTTGTTAGGCATTACTTGAAATCAAAAGACAAGTGTTCTAAACCTTTTTTAATTTTATATTTACGTTACGCTTCCAATTATCGAAGAAAATATCTTTAGTTGAAATCTGGATAAAATACGTTCGAGATCATGCATTTTGTTAGTAGAAATTTGCACTCAGATTTAATAAAGAAAGATTTTAAACTAAAAAAGGACATTTGTCGATGCATAATTATAAAATAATAATTAAGGTAGTATTAGAAGAATTGAAAGTTCTTCGAGAAAGTTTGTTTTCAAAAGTAGAAAGATGGCAAAAGTTACTTAACTTAAATTTCTCTTAATTAAGAGAGTTGAGTACAAAAAGATAAGTTATGGTTAACTATGTAAAATTGAGGTTTAATTATGTCTCTCTGCTTCATAAATCTTATTATTAAATAGCAAGTCATTCTCTGAAAAATTATTTGTATAAGAGGAAATGCAATTGTGTCTTTTCTAAGATAGATATCTAATGAAACGAAGAATATTAGTCGAACATTAGAAAAAAGTATTATTTTCCCTTGAATTCGAGTCAATTTTCTTTACAAGAGTTTATTAGCTTCCAAATTCATTTAAAAGGAGACAAACGAATATTTCACATTATATACATCCATTGTAAATTTTTTAAATACTAGTTTCAATTTTTTTGAATATTTTACGCTTTATAAATATTTAGATTCAAATAATTTATAAGCACAACTGTGTGAAGTTAGTTTTTCCACTAAAAATGCAATGATAGTTTAAATTACATCTGAATATTGTCCTAATTGATATATTGATCTGTGCAGTTTGACCACTCTAATTTCCCTTACCATTATCTTAACTTCGGAACGGCTGCTACTATATACATAAAGGAGATGTCTTGGCATATTAAAGTAATCAGTCATACGCTACTGTATAAAAACACCTACGGAATCCCCTGGTAGTAAACTGCGGAATTAGTACGCGTGTCCAGAATACGGAAATACATAGAGAAAAAAGTGATTTGAAATTGGTGGAACATGTGATTGATTTAATACGAAAAGACAACTTGTGCATATTAATACAAATGAAAAACTACATTTATGAACAAAAGAATTAGCGCACCAAGAAATAACTGCGCGATCGTAACGGAAGTTGGCATAAATGTACATCACGGGGAGATTTAGGCAAATAATGAAATATAGAGTAATTGCGTATTACGTATATCCGGTGGAGGGTTTTTAATGTCGTTCTCCATGGAGTATGAAACAGGTAACCAAAGCTTGTTTAAATCTGATGAATCGTTCGCAAAGAAAGAGCTGTGGTGTACATGCCATTACTTCGTTTTCGAAGACAATATGAGCAGTTTTCACAGTTTGTGAGGGCAAGAATCATCAGCATGATGGGAACTGGGTGGTCAGCTAGGCGAGTAGCTCGTGAATTAGGCCGCTCTTATTGTGTTGTGAGGAGGTGTTGAGACCAGTGGATGCGAGGGATGTCATTTACACTAAGACTTGGCTCAGGACGCCCTCGACAGTCTAATCGTCGAGAAGACCACCACATCGCAAGAAATGCACGCGTACAGCCAACTGCTTCATCGGTCGTCATCTAGGCACAGGTAGCACCTTCATTAGGGGTAGCTGTGTCTTCTTGAACCATACGAAGGCGCCTGGCTGAAGGACATTTTTGATCGTCGCGCCTATTACTTGTGCTGCTTTTGAAGCCCACCCATCGACGCCTCCGTTTGAAGTGGTGCCGCGAACAAGGAAACTGGTCTGCAGCGGAATGGAACTAGGTCGTCTTTAGCGACGAGTCCAGATTCTATCACAGCAGTGAACACAATCGTGTTCGTGTATGGAGACCTCGTAGTGAACGCCCCTCAATCCTACCTTTACTTTACTGAGCACTGCTTTACTTTTTTTATTGTCCTAATACTAGGAGTGACGGTGTGCCGTCACCCCTAGTATTGTGCTCAATTTTTAGAAGATTAAAACTAATTAAGAGTTCATGGATGCTTGGACTTTATTTCTTAAGAAAATATGAGTGATTGTTGTTGAACGCATTGGCATTTTGCCATATGGCCTGGTTTCGCCTTACAGCTATTTTCGATACAAATGTGAAAAATTATAAATGTGGTTAGGTAGAATTTTTGTTATCGTAAATAACTTAACTGACGTGATTCACGTTATGTATTAAACTAGAGAGCAGAATATACAAATAAATTATGTCTAATATTGATTCTGCTGTTTTTACAAAATAAGCAATTAAACATATTTTTGCCGTGGTATTAAGAAAAAACAGTTATTTAGCAGCAATACATCTTTCTGCCAAAAATGTTTATAGTGTAACTTCAGTTTCTCTATATGTAAATTACCAAGAAAACCATACCAAAGTAAAGGAACATTGTTTTTGATGTAAGCAAATATTAAATTGAATGGACGTGAGATTTCTTATGGGATAGTGAAGGCGTCGAGATGTCACTACATAGTCGTTAGAGGTATAGCCTAACATTGACATCTAAAGGGAGATGCCACGTGTATCAGGGGTTCTATTTCAGTCCACGCAACCAAATCCTTTATAAGAGTAAACCCTTACATGTTCAAGTATTCAATTGACTTCCCATTATATACTTTACCTGCTGTTAGTACTCATCTTTACTCATCAAATCATCACAACACATTTTTTAAAAAATATTACCCAATAGCAACGTTCCTGTTCCAATGCTAGAATGCATGTTCATTTAGATCTTACTGACATTAGAGATGCCCTCATTTGATTATAGTTCCTCTCTTTTCATCGGTTTTGTATCTATTATTCCCTGGCTATGTGGATGAACAACTAATATCATTCCCCTAGCAAGTAAGTTATATCGGATAGTTTCTAAATATTTTTTTTGCATATTACAGTTAAACTGACGAGCAATTTTCAAAATTTTCGGAGTTCTTATTGGTTATACTACAATTCAAAATAGCTAACCATACTCCCAATTATCATTACTTGGCTTGCAGCAAGCAGATATTTATAATGAGGGGGATTTCTTCTGAACCCCTATATACCGTATTTACTCGAATCTAAGCCGCATTTTTTCCCCAGTATTAATGCTACTAAAAATCGGGTGTGACTTAGAATCGAATTAAAAATGCGTTGGATGAGGCAATTAAAGCAATTATAGATTCCAAACTATTTCACACTATTTTTTCATTTTCCACAAATACTTGTTGAGAATTTTGGTGAGATTCGAGTAAATGCGTTATTTATGTCCCCTGCTGACACAGTGACTGGGGAAATCCTCAGTGCCTACAGCATCTACGAAACATATATTTTCTTTGGCCCTCAGTAACGCATAAATTATTCGTCTTACCTATACTGCTTCTGACTGTTGCGAATCCACTTCCCATTTTATAACTACGAGGGCGGTAAATGGAATAGTGACAACATAATATATAGAATTCGCAGGAGAGCTGGTAAGCTAAAATAGAGTGTGATGGAGGTTAGTGGTACTTTTGTCGATGTGTGTTTAGAGTGCAAAAAACCGCCAACCTATTTAGAAGGATAGTTGCAGTGTGGGGTTGAAATGGTTAGTTCTGTTTTTCTCGTTCTAAAGCATGTTTTGAAAATTTGATCAGTGGCCGTCGATTAAAATCGAGGATTACTTGAAACTTGCGGTGAAATTGTATTACCGTATAAGACGGGTCACGATGGATTAAGGAGTTGCGTTCGGGAAGAAAGAGAATGTGTGGTATTCCTCACTTGGGATAATGTCTCTCGGAGTGTCAGAGTTAGCTAGAGGTGTAGGATTAACGGAAGAACTAAAGGCATACATAATATTAATATAACTTTATTAAGATTTTCAACATAAACTTCTAACAAATTAAATTATAATAATTAATGTGAGAGAATCTACGATGGCAAAATACGCAACACACAATATATATAGATAATAACGACTTAACCTAACTCGGACCATTATTAATAACTGAATCACCTAAACTCAATTCTAATACAATGACTGGTTCTAATATTAAATAGTCAACCCTACCTTGTTGCAGTCTGAAGAATCAATCACTAATATCATAATGACAATCTTGTATTTACTTGCGTGCACTGGTATGCACCTTGGTTTTCTATATCTTTATCACTTTTAACTTCTAATCACCACCACGTAAACGTATCCAAACTTGAACCAAGAATTATGTTAACATTCCTCTACTTACCATCATCTGCCACAAATTACCATCAAATTGCCACAAATTGCCATCACGATTACTCTAACTTCTGTTATTTAAAAGGTTCTTAATTTGCATCTTTCTTTCACCACTTCTTGGGTATGGTTGGAAATGAGTTGCCATTAATTCTGGCCTCAAAGAACCCAAAGGACATGTTAAGAAAAATACGCATGATTCATTTACAACTGCAGATTTGCAACACACAGGTCGGTCCTCCATTCCTCTACATCGGATTGATATCATGAATGGTCTCCTTTTCATAGACTGCCAGAGACTGATCCATGTTTCTTGCAAAAGAATGTTCCTACCGTCTTGCAACACAACGCTCGTTGTCATATCGTAAACAGTGTCACTCTCCTATTGCGACGCTGACAGCGGTAAATCTGTGATCCTCTTCCCTACTCACCTGATATGACTCCTTGTGACTTTTACATTTTTCTGAAGTTGATGGAACCTTTGTTTTATGACATTTCATCTAGATGCCACGCATTAGGATGCTCTGTCACTGACATCAACAATCAATAACTTGTCAATAATCTCCATCGGCTTCCCGCTATTTTGTAAGCGGTTAAATCTTTTGATGGTGTTTACATAGAAATAATGTAACGTAATAATACTTGTAAGTTCAATAAAATTAATTTATACCTATTATGGAATTACTTAACTTATAGCCCCATACTGAATTAATATGTTTTCAATTTCTATAGATTCCCCGAGAGGAATAGTTGCTAGAATAAAACCATCTCAAATTCAATTGGTATTCAGTAGATATTGTTTGTGAATTAAATATCATCACGTTTATTATAACTTAAATATATTTAAGTAAATTATTATTACTTGTTTTAATAGTTGTGAAAATTTATCTGGTCTGCTAAATAAGTTAACCTTGTTTACATTCTGGATATATATATGTTTAAATATAATAGTGCAATAAGGATGAACAGCTTAAAAATTATGCAAAACTGTACGAGAAACTAATTGTCGCCATGGCGGACTAGTAGTCTGTGTTAGAAATTCGTATCCAGTATTGTCGAATCTAGGATTCGAATATGGTTGTCATTGAAAAACTCTTGTGTATAAAAGCTGATGCACGTTAAATTTATCGTTCCTCAGGGAACTCACGTTGACATAGTGTGGACGTTATGAGAGCCAGGAGACAGCTCAGATGTCTTCCTCGTCACATTCTCGTGGTTCAAAATTATGATGCTTGTCGCCAACAGCAATCGCAATGATATAGAGAACGTTCATAAACATTCAACCATTAACTAGTAACAAATTATGGTTGATCATAAGTAAAGCGAAAAATATTTAAAATAAAAGAAGTAATTTAATTTAAGGTATCTGACTTCTCTAACATTTGAAAAAAAATTGACAAACTTTGTTATGATGTTATTTTATAGGCCATATTTTTAGCTTTACAACAATATCAAGTTTATTATTTTCCGTTTTGGAACCAAAATTTCAAGTGATGTCATACATTAAAATGCGTTCTACTCGAAACGTATTTTTTTTTATAAATACTGGAACGGGGTTAAGCGATTGCTCAAAATGTTTTAAAATAATAATTTTTATGTATGTTCTGTACAATTGTACAAGTGTTTTAACCTTCAGATTTATCAATCGCTGTTGCAAAATTTAGTGCCTTGTGTGAATATATTCGCTGTTTTTTTAAGCAAGTTCATACATTAACTAAGATAAAGTGCACTAGTTTCGTTAAAAATTTAAATATTTCTTATCCTGAAGGTCGTTTCAAAAATATTAACAAAACAACAAATCAGAATTGAAAATATGTTCATAAATCTTTGGTACATAGTGGGCCCACGTACTATTTTGCAAGTTGTTACAATTTTTTTCCGATTTTGTATTAATAATTTGTTTTTTTCTTCTTAATTTTAGCATATTTTTCTTAAATTGTACTAAACAAATCTATAAACCACAAAAAACCCCATATTTCCTGTTTTTTAAAAAAACTTTCGCAATTAGTCGGATATCTTCAACTAAACAACTATTTTTTTATACAATGAGCTAATTTTAAGCAAAACTGACATGTTCAATTTATGTTGAAATTTAATGTTTACTGTCTTTATTCAATAAAGGTGAATTAAATCCTTTTTTATTTGGGTTAACTAATGAATATAAATTTATTTTGACAAATGTACATTCTCCTGTAACCAGTTTTCACGCTCTATAATTGCTTATGCAAATAAGAATGGAAGTGAATTACCTTTCATCCTAATTCATTAAATATAAACAGGAAATATTCATTTCCCTTCATCCTACGTTTATTTCAATTTAAAATGTTACTAAGAGTGACATTCATTTGAGCTGTAAACCTCATAATTGATATTTCAAGTAATTAGCTAACGATTTAATTTAATTCCATCATATATTTGGTTCTCCAAAGATATTCTTTATTATATCATTTACTTTGACTTATAATATACTTCTTCCAGATCTCTCAAGTATATAATTTTAAGCCATTTATAAATGTTTAGAGTTTATAGTGACTCCCATATTTTTTAGACATATAACACCCACCTAGAAGGGATAAAGCTTAAAAGCATATTTGTTTTCGTGTGAAACTAAATGTTATATTTTCTAAAAGATTTATTTTAGAAAATATAATTTATTCCTTTTTTTAATCACGCAACTCTGATGGCTTCAGTAACGTAAAATAATTCAACTGAATGCAAAACGTTATTAGTCTTGTACCATATAGTCTCATCTAATTTATTTGCACTTGGATGTACAAGTTCTGAATTGTTAAACTTTACCGAAATAGTCCACTTTGTATATTTGTCTTTCATTTTGATAGAGCCAGTCCGACAAGGTTTATAACCTTATGACGGGGCTTTATCGCGCCTTCCTACTAATCCCCTTGGAGAATCTTTGTGGCCAGAATGGCATTTCAATCCAACCTTCTCAACAAGAAACCACGATATGCAGATTAGTGAACAGATATATATAAAGGAACTTTATCATTCGCGAGTTAGTTGAATAGAATCATGAAAGTTGAATAGGAGCGGAATAGAAGTCAGATAGTAAGAGAATAATAGTGAAATAACATACTACAAGAAGAGACAGAAAGCCGAGGGCTGCTCACCCAGAGATATTGGAAAAAGATTAGTTATAGAACGGACTTTAGCTTACTAAGGAATCTACAAAAGATAAAGATTATGTGGTTACTTTCCCATAAAGATAGTGAGTAGGATTTCAGGCACTATTTTACTTAGAATTGATAATTGCGTAGTATCACTCCTGATCAGTCCCATCTAGTAAGATTTGTGTTGCATTGATCAATATATATTTAGACAATAATAAATTAGATTTATTATGGAGAATTTGAGTGAGAGATCAATAATTTATTCCTACAAATCTAGGTCATGTAGATGAAGAGATGATACACTCGAGGCGCAGGGTATCACAACCTATATACTAATATACAGTAATGCCTCACCTTACGTTACTCCGACTTACTCAAACCCATGGTTTCGTGATTTTCAAATATCATCGATTTTTTTCCATTACCGAAAATCAGACGGAATCACTGTTAGAGCTTGATGAAAATGTCAATGTTATTGAAGAAGTTGTCGATCTTGCCTGTCAAATAAATTCAAAGGTCGATAGCGATGGCATTTAAGAACTGCTGTATTCCCACAATCAGGTACTGAAAATCCATGATCTCTTAGAAATTCCTGAGCAAGAGCAATACATTGAAGAAGTTGAGTTTTCAGTCCCAGTTCAATTAGAAAATCGAATTACATTTGTTAGTTTGACTGAAGGCTTCAGGAGTTAATTGAAAAGGGTGCACATTTTGGGAAATATAGACTCTAACAAAGAGCAAAGATTTTTTAACAAAATAAAGAATAAAACAATTATTAGCATGTGGTTTCCAGGAGATTTTGCGGCAAATAAAAATCTTTGAGAGCCACCAGACTGATTTGTTGGATTTTATGAATCATTCTAGATCAAATTTATGAAACTTGTTTTTGCAAAAAAATTATTTTCTTTCGTTTCCATTCTAACTGAAAATAATTCATACGTATCAATATGGACTAATTATTACAACTTTAGTATGAAATAATGATTTATTAAACAAAATGAAGAATATAATATTTTAAAGCTTATTAAACACCACAGAGAATGCCTTTCTCCTACGTCTAATGCTTAGCGTCCGTCTACGTCATTTCCCGTTAGTCCTTTTGTGGGACAATATTGGTGGAGTGTGACGTCAGCGTGGATTGTTCCACTCGAAGTAACAGAGGGTAGGGGATGAGACAGTGCACATATCCAACTCTACATTTATATGTAAAAATATACCCCGACTTACGTGAATTCTACTAACCCGGTTTAACCCGCCTATCGGTTTTCAGGTAACTGTATACATATAACATTTTTTGCATAAAATTGCTCCCAAATGATTATGATGCATAAAAACAAATGATTTTAAAATTTTTTCCATTCTCGCCTATCGCGTTAAGGAGGATAGCTCGGAGTATTACTGTATACATATAACTTTTTTTCTGCATAAGCATTGCTCCCAATGAGGTGTTACGGGATTTACATAAATGTTACGCATGTAAAACAAATGATTATGAGATAAAAATTGTGTTTACTTTTAGATTTCTCATAGAAGGAATATTTAATTTTTAAGAAATAAATAATTTGTTCGGTTTATAATTAATCCGTAAACTGCCGATTAAAAGTTACGTGATTTGCTTCCCAATGCCACTGTTTTCAACGTATTTTGTGCCACTGTATTGGGTGGGGATGAATGAATAAGCAAATCCTTCGCAAACAGTACTAAGGTCCTTTTATTGCATTCCAAAGTCTTCGGAATAATTTTATGAATAGCACTGCACAGAAAAGACCGTGCCTTGGAAAGACGTACATATACTTCCAGGTAAAATAACACCTTGGTGGAGCGAGACGTTTATATCCACCAGTGGCACTTAAGTGGTTTAAGTCGTATTGTAGGTTTACCATCAAAACACCGTGGTATTGAATTTTATACCTTGTTATTGTAAGAAAGGGGGCGCAATGAAAATTATGGTTGAATATTGGGTCGCAATTATTGAAAGTTTGAAAAGCATTGGATTGCTGAGTTCGATTTTTTGAATGCATGCTTAATTTCCATTATTTACGAATATAAGAAAATAAAAAAAAAAATGTAATACATGCATCTTTAAATCTAGATTCACTGATTGGCATTGATTCTACGTGAAGAAGAAGGCTTTAGTTAATGAGAGAAGAATTAATCATTTATTCTTTAATTTTTCACAATTAGAAAAAAATGTGATTGTTAGACATCTTGGTAATAGATTATTTTTATCTAACGGGTGTTTCTTATGCAAAGCTATATTTTACAAGGAATTTATTAAATATATTTACTTAAATGTGTTTTTGGTATTAAAAGTATATATCCTTCTGTTAACTTTAAAATAAATAACTATAAACTATAACTTTTCTGTAAACTTTTTTACATATGTTTTGATTTCCATCGATGGAAAAAAATTAAATGAAGCCTTTTTTGTATGTTAATATTTTATGTAATATTCTAATTTTCAAACTATGTCAATATATACGTATTAAACGTCCCTATTACGTTGTTCAGATTCATCTTAATTATTGAAATACATACCATGCTTCACCAAAATTGGAAGTAATTATATAATTCTTCATACAAAAAAGCATGCTCTCCAATTTAAAATGATTTTTGAACAAATCAGTAAATATATAAGAAAATACTTACTTAATAAACTTATCTTAAGTTAAATCACTTATTTGCATACACACTTTTACCCCAAGTACATTACTACCTTTCAATTTACAGTTAAGATTTATTACCATTGTTTAGAAAATTTTTAATCATTTTGTAGCTACTCATTCCTTATAGAGGTTAGGGTGCTTACTATTGTGCCGTAGGGGCTGGGTTGAAATATCTGGAAAGGCATGTATATTTCTACATGTATAGTACCTTTGTGGCATGGAGGCTCTCTAAATAGCCGTTAGGCGCAAGTCTATTTGAGAGTTTTATGTAAAGAGGAGAGAGGTGAAGCCACTGTCCCCCCACCATGGTGTTTTGCCTCAAAATTGGGGTTACACCGAGCCAGCTCATGCAGTCACCTGTGTGGTGCTCAAAGCTTCGGCTAACGCCAGGCATAAAACTAGCTGTTTACAGCAATGGATTTCAAACTGACACTGCCAGACAGATGGCATTAGTAACACTAACACCATATTCCTCTTATAGAAATACGGTGTAGTTACAATAATTAGAAAACCAAACACAACTAAAAGTAATATACAATTTCTACACAATATTTTTTTCATGACAATTTTAAGAGTAATTATTTTTCATCATCAGGCAAAAACTAATTTATTTTGTTTTCTATATTTCAGTAACTGGATATATTACTGCATTGCCTACCAAAAAACTATCAAACCATATATTGCATCAAGTTTCAACAAAATAGAATTCCAGACTACCAGAAGTACCTTTTTTCCGTATGAAAGAAAATAGATAAAATCAGAACTTAAAATTGTATTGAAGAAAATTCATTTTCAAGTTCTCTGCTGATAACAAAGTTTATATCTGGTAAAAAAAGCTAATACTTATTTTTGAAAATAAAATCTCTAACTTTTTTGTAAGCAAAAATGCTTAATTTTAGTCATTTTATTCTACGGAAAAATATATGCAACAATTAATGGTTTGCTGCGTTACAGATTTAAAGTAATATTTTAGTAAATATTACATTACTTTCTCTTATAATAAACGATATAAAAGTTTCAAATAATTCGGGTACTTTTAATCCTAATTTGCATGGTTTTGAAAGCAAATATATAGCAACATTAAGTGTAAAAAATTTAAAACAAGTGGAAAGTTTGTAATATAATATCAAAATTTACTCTTACACCTATTATTCGTAATTTCAAAATAATATTTGCTTATTTATATCATCATTATTTATGTATTTTAAAAGTAATACAATTTTTCTTAAGACTACAAAGTTTTGTTGTATACATGGTGGAACATTAATATTTCTGAAAAATTTCTCTTTCTTGGTGCTTTCTTCATAAAATAAAAGTGTAAAAGTATTTATGAAGAAATCTAAAAGTTTATCTTTATTTGAATCTAAGCCATGCTTATTGTATAAATTAGACCTGAAACGTTTAAGAGAAACAGAGGGATATATTTATCAATCTGTTAAGTTTGAAAATGTATCTTAATTAAATTAAATTGCCGACACACACATAAATTTTAGTATAAAACTGTATAAGAGTAACCTTCTAAGAACAATTCGTAATATTAACTGAGTATCATGGTTAGCACTAATACAAAAAATTAATAATTCAAGGATATTAGGAACAATACTAGATAATCTACAGATGGATGGCTTTTATTTTAATAAAACTATAATTTTTGTGTTATGTTCTAAATAACAAATAAAGTTTAAATTATTAATAATCAGTTTCATAGGAACAAATGAACCAAGAAAACTTAGAAAATAATTAAGAGTTGCCTGTTGACAAATTGAGCTAAAATTTGTTAAATTAAGTACCGTATTTAATTTGAAAAATGTCTACAGAAATTGTTTTATGTTTAAAAAGCATTGCATAAACAAATATGTTCATTTTTATGTGCTATAGTTTGAAAAAAAAAACAGTCACACTTGTGAATTTTTTATTACCTTGTGCAAGAAGTTCCCATAAGAACGTAAATCTGAATTACACATTAACAGTAGGTTTAGTAATACTACTCAAGAAAGTTGTCTTCAAAATAAAAAAAAATACTCACGCTAATCAAAAGAATTCTTATTCTCTAAAACGGAAAGAAAATGAGAGGGACATATGTTATAAATAACGAAAGGGTGTACTACTTAAGAAAAACTAAAAAGTAATTATTTATATTATTATTACAGTTACTTTTGTAATGTTTTATAAAATATAATGTTAAACACGGAAGCTTGGACAATAGAAAGTGATACGTTAAAAACAATCAGTCATTAGGATACAGAATTTAAATAACTCTATACTTATATATGTATATATGTATATATATATATAAAAGAAAAATTATATTAGTAACTAATAACTAGAATCCTAAAGTTCCTACCACCCCTGAGACCTCTTAAAAGGGGTCTCAGGGGTTTAAATTTCTTTAGAGGTCTGAAAATATAAACGATTTTCAAACGGGTATAATTATTTTAAATTTAAATTGAATGATTCGAATCTTTTACACATTATTTATAATAGAATGGGGCTTCAGAAAAGTATAAAATGTTTAAAATATAATAATAGTTTTAAAATTCATAAGCACAAGAAAATTCTGTAATAAATATTAAGTATTTGTTTGCTTTGCGCCCTCTATTTTCTAAAATATTAGCCTCTGATGTATAAAAGTTTACAGAATTACACAGAATACATCATACTCTTTAAATCCTATCTAATTTTAGTATTATATATCTTTTGTATTTCAAAAAATTTGTAAAATATTTCAATTTTTTAAATATTTTTTTAAAAATGTATTTTTTTATTTATTAAAACATGTAAGTTATTATTCTATTTATATAAAAGTAGCTACAAAGCATTAGTAATGCGTTTGTCTTTATATATCAACTTATAGCTAGTAATTAAACCTACTCTTTTAGAAAATAGCATGCACGACATAAAACTTAATAAATATTTCTTATAGAAACAATTCTTATTTTCATATGCTCATAATTTTTTAAAATTAGGATTATATTTTAAACATTTTATATTTTTCTGAAGCCCCATTCCTTTAATAAATAATGTGTAAAATATTCTAATTATTTAACATATATTTAAAGAAATTATACATGTTTGAAAATTGTATATATTTTCAGACCCCTTGGGAAATTTAACACCCCTGAGACCCCTTAGAAGATTCTGATTAATAAAATCTGTAAAATAACAAAATATGTATTTTTATAAATACATATAAATATAATCTTGGGTAATATTTTACAAGAATAATACCTTATACATGTAAACGGACTATAATGTTTTGGATGAGGTTATAGGATTTAATTACATAAAACTCATTATGCAAATGTATAGAGGTGTCATTGCGTTCAGTGTGTTTTGCATTATATTCATAGTCTAAGGAGTTCTATTGCATCGTAGTTCTGAGATAGAGCACCTGGCCTCATATTTAAACATCTATGTTTATGTTCAAAAGCTGGAATGTTAATCTAAAATATATACTTTACTGCAGCATATAATTTATTCATATTCCAGAAGCTTCTAGATATTTCCCATGTGTTTGAAACTCTCCATGCACAAATTGTTCTAGATTTTATCAGTGGTATAAATCTTAAACTATATAAATTGTGGTTAATTGTTCTATGCTTACTTTTGTTATCAGTTGCACAGAAACAGGAGTATTTATTTTTGTTGTAACTATTTTCATTCCATGGGAATATAAGATAAATAAGTTTAAACGTGTCTAGTAAAAGAAAATTGCTTCCCCAAGATGTTAGTGATGGTTTAATAAAATACAATTAAATTAATAATTGTATTAATCAAATACAATTCGGCTCTATGTGTAAGTGGATGGTTACTTAGGGAGCCTTAATGTGAATGCTTCATTTTGGGAATCGTATAAGCATAAGTTTGCTAAGTAAGCTAACTATGCATAGTTAAAATAACATGTACTTAAATGCGTTGTTTTAGATACATGCAATTTTGTAGTAGTTTAACTGAGTTTGTAATCAACCTATTTTGTACAAATAATTAGCTATATTTTTAGGCTATGACATCCCTTGTTTTGTGACATTAAAATTTCTGTTGGCATTTCCTATAAATTGATACAGAAAAATATATTTTAAAAAATTACTTAAAAAAAGAAAATTCAAAAATAATTTCTTTACAAATTTTCATACAAGTTATCAGAAATTGTAGTATTGTGTATATTCTCAGGCTGGGAAAGATCAACTCAGCCTTTGATCCCTTCAGTGGGTCGATAAATGAGTACCAAGCTTGCTTGGGGACTAAACACTGGAGGAGGGTTCTTTTCAAACTGACCACTTGATTGAGACATCTGCTCATGTACCTCAGCGTCCAATGGTGAAGTATAAAGAAATAGGCGCATTAGGCATTGGCCCTCATGGTTTGTTGCGTGACTGAGTTTAATTTTCAGTACTGTGTATATAGCTAAGCATAGCTTTTACACAGCTATAGAAGAATAGTTCGCATGTTTTTAAGTATTTTGTTGCCATTCGTGGGACTGCTAATCAATATTTAACAGAACCGTACAATTACATCATGCGCAGTCTGAATAAAGTCTTTCTGTACTTATTTCCGCAGGGAAAATTATTTAAAGCGAATTTTGAAATGGATGTTTTTTCCTGGTTCACTGATAAAGGTATTTACCTCTCGGATAACGATGCTACGGAAAAGAAGGGGAGTGTCTTCTCAGTTTAAAGGAGGTTCTAAATTTTTTGAAGGAAACCTAGTTTGCATAGGGATATAAATAATATTAACAATCATTTCTGTAAATTCGTCGTATTTGCAGTTTTAATTGTAGAATTTGTTTGAATGTAAAAACAAACCCGAATAAAACTTTGTTGACAATTTTATAATTGTCTATTTAAATGCCGCGGGCATATATACGATTCATTCAACAGCTGCATTAACTGCTCTTATCATGAAATTACTGACATTTGCATTACGCTACTATCTGTAAAACCATTCCGAAGTCTTTGAGATGCAATCCAAATAAAAGTGTTTGTGAAAATTTTACATATTTTAAAGAAGGATTTAATTATTTATGTTTTTTCTTTTCCCCAATACATCACATATAGGTACACGCACCTGTTTGAAAAATGGTGGCAATAGGGAGCAAGTTGTCCAAATTATCCTCAGCATTTAAAAGGCTAAGGAAATTAACGAAGCAGAAATCATCTCGGAAAGAATGGATATCATGTGCTTAATGAAGACACCTGATAAAATTAAGCCAAAGTTTGCTTTACCTAAGAGAATAGTTACAAAGTGAGCATATCTTATTACTTAACAGAAATACTTGTAAATGTATTTTTTGCCAGTCAGTGTTGTAACCAGAGTATACTAATACATCCAGATTGTCTATTTCAATTACGTATATCATGGGGACTTATTAAAATACAGTTGAAATAAAGTATCTCGAAATGTAAGTGCTTAATTAGTTAGCCATATCAGATACTCTATATCACCATTCCTTCTCTCTCTCTCTCTTTATCACTGTATAAAATCATAAAACAACAGAAAACTAATTGCTAACAAATACATCCACAAAATAGAAAGGAGTAAAGTTTAGACAGTAAAAATCTATAAAATGAAATCTAATTAAAAATAAGAAAAAGTCAATGAATCAAGATACAAAAATATTATATTTTTTAAGGTTGAGAGAAATTTAGAGCTGGGATGTAGGATTAAATAGATTTTCCGAAACTTTAATTTCCCATTTCTTTCAAAACTTTATGCGTAATATTACCAGAAAAATAATGAATGATTTGAAAACTAAGTATCGAACGCATTTTTAGCTTAATATTTGCACATAAATCAAAATAGTACGCAAATAGATAAATTTGACAAATTTGGAAATATATTTTTTCTAAATGTACACAGTAACATACAGAAATGAATTGAAAAAGAAGTAATTAGAAATTTAAAAGAAGTCATACCTAAAACTTTCAAATGTATAGTTAAAAGATTGAACTTAATTAACAAATGGAGGATGTAAGTGAAATTATAATTGACCGGACAATATTATTCTCTATAGTAATGACACCATTTTTGGAAAAAAAAAGATCTGAAGCTATACTAAAATATTCAAACAGAATATATTGAAAATAAAATTTGAAATTAATTTCAACTGAAACATATATTAAGAAAAGGGTAAAATAAAATTATCATTACACTATTATTACTTCTACAAATGCATGCATCTAAAAGTACTGATGGATAATTTTGTTTAAAAATAATTATGAAACTTTTTGTATCTATTTAATTTTTCAGTATGATTAGTAACTAGAATATGGTTTCTTTTTGCATGATTCAGTATATTTCAATAAATTGAGGAGTGGGTGTTTGTGTTCCAAAAAAGGTAATTAAAAAGATTAAAATTAAAATACTGTCATATATATATATATATATATATATATATATATATATATATATAAATGTTTTTAAATATAATTATCATGATTTAATTTTATAATCTAAAAAATATACTACATTATTTGTATCAAAGTTGGTTTTTATTAAGTTGGAGTAAACAACACAGGAATTAAAACAAGGTGTTTACTCTAAGTAATTACTTAAATATTTAAGAGATTCTATATATCTTCTTAATATAAAGGTGGATATATAATCTCTATATAATATTTTTATAAATATTAATAAATATGATAGTCAGGCAACTGCGTCTGGAGGCAACGCCTTAATTTAATTAAAAAAATCTTTGGGAGAAATTAAATTGCATGTTTACAAAAGTTGAATACATAATTGCATCTTACTTTTCATTGATGTATTTAAAGAATATTTTTTATATCTTAGCTTATAAAAACCTAACTCATGTCTTCTGTATCAATGAAATGAAATATGTGTTCAAAACATAGTTCGTAAGGAAAAAACTTTTTTACCTTGCATAGTTTTAAATAATTTTGTCCTAATTTTGACAAAAATAGAATTATTAATGTTTTTAGAGTGTCTTGAATTAAATTATGTAACTTTTTACTAGTACTTTTAACGTGAGTTTTAAGATATTAGTGAGATATTTCTAAATTTAATGGGATTTTTTATGAAAATTTGGAGTATAGGAAAAATATGCAGGATATGAATCTTCTGAATACTGCAACCTGACTTGTATTGAATTCAGAGATATGGTAAATGAACCCTATTTTGTTAATTAACAATTTTATATAAGCATTATTGTCTTTAAAAAGTTTACTAAGAAATTAATCATAAGAGCACTTCAAAACCGACATTACTATATGCAAATACAAAATATCTTTTCAGTTATAAAATTTATTAGTTTGATAACTTTGAATGTATAAGTGTGTGTGTAGCCATAAATAGTACATCTTTAATTCTAAAACATTACATTTTTTTCTTCTTTTTTTAAACTCAATTACTTTAAAGACCAGCATTCAGATGGCGCATACGATATTGTTTGTATTCTTTTAATTTAAAATTCAAATGTAAAACACCCTATTTTCTATCGTTTCCTAATTCGTTATTAGTATTTCATGTTTTTGGAATCATGTTTGCTCTTCTAAATTGTATTGTTCTTCTATTATTTTCATTCATATATACTCATTCCAGACCGTTTTAGTTTAAGGTTTCCGACTGCGTTCGGAACCGTGATTTTGCAAAAGCGTATAAATGGATAATATTTACGATATTTAGTGTCACTTAGAGTAGAAAATGTAGGTAAAATTGTTATAAAATTGTATTAAATAAAAATTATTTAATTTAATTTATTTTGACAGAAAATGATAAATAGAATTACCCATTTTCAAAATATTCTCCTTTTGTGAAAATGCTTCTATTATAATAATATTTGACCTGTATATAGATCAGACCTCTGTACAGAGGTTCAATTACAATTTTTGACATATATGACTTAGAAGTGGGTTTATCCATGTACGACAGCAGAGGGAAAATAAAAAAAAAACCCACCGATAATTATTTCAATGGGTTGTAACTCTGAAAAATAATGTGAATTTTTCAAAAATCCTAGTTCATTTGAACTTTATATAAAAATTTTATTATTTTAGAAGCATTTTTTGTAAAAGGAGAACATTTTAAAAAGATTATTCTAAGTTATTTTTTGCCAAATGATGTATTTAAGTAGTTTTTTTTTTGTCAAAATGTTCGTAAAACAATTTCATACATGTATTCTAATCTAAGTGACACCATGAAAATTATTCATTTATACGCTTTTTTAAAAATCTCGGTTCCAAACGCCCTTATGTTTGAGTTATACGTAGAAATTTTAGCCTAATTGATTTTCTTACTTACTTATATGTTTTACTTTTTTTCGTGTATTATTATGCATATTTTTTTGAAAAGTGGAATATTAGTACTTTATAGTGTTGCTTTAACCCTACTTCTCTGCCCTGAGATCGTAACTACTTTAGAAAGAATATACTATTTCATTTTAAACTACTAACTTTCCCTATTTATTTGCGTTTCATGTTCTTGTTTTCTTATTTCAGAATTTAAGCTCCTTCTAATTTGCAGGATATATACTCTAACTTTTTCTCAGTACGAGAGTAACTCTGAACTTTTTGAGATACTCGCCGACAAGAAGGTAAAGGAAATTTAACATTTTGATTTGAAAACACAAAGTATTATAATACCTTAGGTGATTTTTTACTGACTTACTTCAAGTTGCTTAGCGTAGAATTAAATTTAGACAGAAGAGAAAATGGAGTTGACGCGAGAACATCATCGTGCTGTGGTTTTCTATGATTTTAAAGCGATATTCAATCAAAACGAATGCTTTCAACGGCTGCAATTAATACTGGATGATGGAATTTCACGTCATGCTACAGTATTCAAATAGCTTACAGTATTTATCATTGGACACAAGTCCCTTCAAGATGAAGAAGACTTAGGAAGGCCACTTTCAGCAGTAATCCCGGATAATGTGTTTGTCATACAAAAATTGTTAATGGATAATAAACACTGTATCTACCGAATGACACAAAAGGAACTGAACATTGGATCCGAAACCATAAACAAAATTATTCATGTAAAATTATATATGCAAACCGTTTTCTGTTGGATTCTCAATAATCTAACTGAACACCAGAAAGATGAACGTGTCAGAATCAGTAAAAAAAAACTACATTAAATTGCCAAATGATAGTGACTACATCATTTCCAAAATTGTAGCAGGTGGTGAATGGTACGTAACGTTTCTTTATGTTGCAATACGTCAAGAAAGTAAAGTACGGATCTTTGAACATGATCTCACACCGACAATGTGAAAAGACAACTATCAATGAAAAAAGTAATGTACGTCGCTTTCTTCAGAAATACGGGATTAGTCAAACCCCTCAAGCTTGAATGTCAGAACACAATAACAACAATCTGGTATACCAGTGCTTCTCAAACTTTCAATACTGGCGCCCCCCTTTCCAATCGCAATTTTTATCGCGCCCCCCTTATACATTAATAATGTACTAAATGCAATAATAATGGACTTTGACGCTAAACCTACAAAACGCGATCTTAATTATAAACCATACGAATTAATACATAAGTATTAAATTTTATATACTACTATTAAGCAAAAAAAATGAATTAAGTAATAGTATAATTATGCTATTTTTCCTTTCTCTAATTTTTAAATTGAACATATTGCAAAATGCGGTGGCTGCTTAGAAGACAAAATATAGATATCTGCTAAATATAGAAAAATAACTCATAGGGTTAATTTCTAATCATAAGCATTCCTTATAAAACCTTTGCTTTGCAAGACAAGCCCATGGAAGTCGTTAATAATTATTAAACTTGTTCTTAATTTGGTATTAATTAATTAGTTATAAAATACTCTGTGTAGCACTGCTACATAAAATATTTACCGGCTGAAGTGCCCGCTCTTTGTACGAGTTCATTTGTAAGAAAATAAAACACTCTTGATGTATTAAATGAATTGTAAAGAGAGTAAAGCCAAGTGCGCGACAATGTTTACAAAAATGTAAAATGATTTTTTTTAAATGATTGCTCAAATTATAATTAGTTTTAAGCGAATTGTAATTTTAAGCCTCACAGAATTAGCATTTAAATTTGATGTTAAATAATAAACAATAATATGAAATTCCGATGATGAATAATTGTATTATTTTTAATATTTAAAGCGAAAAGACTGCAACGTGTTTTAACCAGGGAGCAGGCGCGCACTCGATACGGTCGAGTGGGGTTATTGAGTCTACCCAATCATTTTTTTTATATAATTATTTTATTGTACAAGTGTACAACGTTTTTATTTATGCTTTATATGTTTGAGAATACTCTTAAAAATAAGTTTTGGCCAAGTAATCCTTCAAAGTGTGCCAAGTAATCCTTCAAAGTGTGCCAAGTAATCCTTCAAAGTGTGCTCTCCGTGGTTTTCCAAATATCATACAAGTCTTTTGCATGGAAAAAAGTGCAACAGAGAAATACATTACTCACAACTTCCCTATTTTAGAAACAAGCACATAAGAGATGGGTCATAACTAACTGTGCCAATAACTTAGAAGGTCAAACAGATTACAGCTGTAATGTGCAGTATTTCAAAAAATAATGACAGTGATGAATTTTTTATGTTCCTAAATTTTTTCGATTCTGGGTCTGGGATTTGTTTTTTTCTCTGAATGAGTAGTGTGTTAGGTTTAAGAAGAAAGCGTAGTTAAAAATATCTCATCATGGGATTACAACAAATAAAATAAAAGTTTTTTTATTCGGTTATAGGATCAAAGATAGCTAATTTTTTATTTTTGATCACTTAATAGCGCCTATAACTTATATCAGAGTAAAAGAACATTTTTTATTATGTCTTGAAGTATTTTGTTTTAATTCATTCAAGTAAATTAATTATTTTTAAGTGTTTTATTTTCTATGTGCTCGCGCCCTCTCGTAAGATTATGGCGCCCCCCAGGGGGCGCACCCCACAGTTTGAGAAACACTGTGGTATACCACTAAGTGTATTTCGGAAATTCTACAAGAAGGGAATGTTTAGGGATTAATACTTCATCATGGCAATGCATCTTCCCATACAGCCGGATTAAAAGTTCGGTTTGTTAAAAAAACAAAATACAGTGATAGAACATCCACTTTATTCTCTATATCTAGTTATGTGTGATTTTTGGTTATTTTTTAATCTAAATAGAATTTAAACGGGCGTCATTTTCATTCAGAAGAAGAGATGCATGTGGCTATAAATGCATTGTTTTTGTCAATTCCAAGAAATGAATGGCTTGAGTTATTTAATCTGTAAAAAAAAATTATGAAAGTGAATGGATGCTAGAGGAGACTACTTTGAACACTCCTAAAACTTTAAAAGTATAACTTTAAAAACCTAGAATTATCTCAAAAATTTCAAAATGCCCATCGTATGTATTTACATACAGATACATACACAAGTATAAATATAATAATCAATATTATATAATTATATCATTATCACCAAAATAGTCTTTCATTTCCATTTTCTTAGCCATATGATTAATTAAAATTTTATTAGTTTATATGATGAAGAATTATTGATAAAATAAACGTATTTCAATTCATTATATTTCAGCCAATACCTAACATTTCTTACATCATCAATTATAGAAAACCTTTACAATGTGTGCTGTGTTCCTTTTTTAATATAATACCAATACAATTAGCTGAAGTAAGAAACTAATCCGAGCCAATTAACTGAGAAGAGTCAGCCAAATTTCTCATTAATTGCACTAGGTTTTACCGATAGCTACTTTTACAAGATTTATTTTTTAATGCTACAGCTTCGTTGCACATAATGCAATAATATATTTTTTTTTCTTATTTATGCAGATACAAATATCTTATTATTTGAGTAAAGGTGCCAAAGTGAAAATCATTAATTAGGATCTGGTTTTTTGCTTATTGTCCAGCATTTGCATATGAAGAAGAGAAACATGTTTTGATCAGTAACGTTAATTGGAAGTGCTCCAGCTTGGTAGATATTTTGCAGAAGTCCATAAAAACATTAATCTGTAAATTAAGCATCATCTATTGGTAATTAGTCAGAAAGTCTTTGAAAGACATGAAGAAGCTTTTAAACAAATTTTCGACAGTTACATGTGAAATATTGTTATTTAAATACCTTCCAATCAGTTAGTTTTTCTTTGATTATTTCAAAGTATTTATTGTAATATTTATATATGTATATATATACATATATATTAATAATTCTAGATGTAAATAATTAATTATTGAGATTTTAGTACAAAATAATTATTTTCTACTATTTATATATGTAATACGAGAAATAATATTTGAGAGCAGCATAAGGAGTTGTCTTTTCTTTTTGCGTAGAAGAGTAATTTTAGTTTGAACTTTAATGAAAACCTTACATTTTAAGGTTTAAAACTGCTGCAATAAAAATTTGAGTTCGTAAAAGAATTTCGGTGCTTACTTTAACGACTTTCAAACAGCATGAATTGTATATTTAGGAAAAGATTATTCAGCATGAAAAATTATATTTAAATCAATCATGTCCCCGGATGGAAATGAGCGGTAGTTCTTCTGGTTCAGTATGATATACAATTTAAGTTGTATTTTACGTGTCGCAAGAAAAATTTCTCAAAGCACTAGAAAATATTTTTTTTTAAATTTTTTAGAATTAATACATTAGCTGAGTTATTAATTTAAAAAAAGCTGCAATGCCTTTACATTTATTTAATTTGAGTAAAAGTTTAAATCAGTATTTCTATAAATTATGTGGGGTACCTCCCTCTAGAGTAGCGTGATAACCTCAAGAGGGGGGCGCGAGCATATTGAAAAACTTAAAAGAAACGATTAATTAAAAAAATATTAATTTATTGCAAATTAACAAACAAAATACATTCCGACGTAATAAAATTTTTAAGAAAACATTTACGCCGATATAATACACTTATAAATGTATCCGTACTGCACAATGTATTTTGCAATTGATTTAACAATACTAAGTTAAGAACAAGCTTAATAAATACCAATGACCCCACGGGCTTGTCATACATATGCGTAAAAGTCTTTGCAAAAATTAACACGTTTCCGGATAATTTGTCAGTTTATAAATGATCCCTTAACTTCCGATTAAAAGTTATGGGATTTCTCCCCAATGCCACCATTTTGCACGTGTGCAAGCGTATTTGGTGTATTGAACGGAAATTAGAATTTTCAGGTGCCAACGCCGAAGGCGTTTATACCTAGTATGAGAAGAAAAGGAAATCCATGATATTTGGTGTATTGAGGTGGGGGGGGGTAAGTATAAAAAAAAACATCCTCTGAAATAAGTAAATTCTTTATAAACACTTTCAAGGTATTTTTATTACATTTCAAAGCCTTTGGAATAACATTGTGGATAGAAGTGAACAGAAAATACGGTATTTCGGAAAAACGTATATACACGTTCAAGGTAATTTACGCATTGGCTGAGCGAGACGTTTATATACGTCGGCAGCACTTAAGAAGTTAAAGTCGCATTGTCCAAGCATCTTATTAACAAATTCAATATACTATAATTGTATAAAGGGGGGCGAAATAAAAATCATGATTGAATATTGAGTTAAAGGTATTGAAAGTTTGAGAAGCAGTCTTACACTGTAAAAATAAAATTTTAGATCCAATGTATCTATATTCTAATCAAGTATACTTATTGATGCTGCTAATAATTGTATTTGATAATTTAAAACTAAATTCATTTATATGTGTAAGACTAGAACTTGTTTCTAATAAGATATGCACACAGATTAATAATTGAGAGCTAGCATTGTAATAGGAATTTAGAAAATATTCTAAATTTGATTTATTGTCAATAAATATAAATACTTTTAAAATTTCGGTATATTGTGATTCAAAATGAGTTAGATCAAATACTTGATTTAAATAAGATAATAATAAAAATACGGAAAACTTCAATGAATAACTTTCATTTTTTTTTCATTTGGATTAGTGTTGTCTGAATATATGTCCATATACTTATACATGAGTTTGCAAGAACTATTTTCATATGATGTGTAGATAAGATAAGTTAAGAAATTTGCTATTACATAAATTCCGTTTAAAACACAATCCATTGCCATACATTGGATTTTAACCGTCTAAGAGGATAGCACGGAAAATTCCGTCAGTGTAAAGATGGTTCGAAAATGCACTGCACGGGTTTTTCTGCCTTCAAGTAACGTTTTAAAAAGCGGATTCGCCGCACTTTTCTGAAATCCTTTCCCCCTTTTAAAGGTTTAACATCTTGAAAGATAATTATGGACGGTGGAAATAACACAGCAGGACACTGATAGGAAGTTTTATGGCTCGCAGGAAACCCCGTGTTTTGAACCTGGGGCAATCGTAAAAAATCGGGGGGAAATCTCTTTAGACCCCAGGAAGTATTTGTTTGTTACCTCGTATTTTAAAAAATTTGAAAAGTCCCAACGCATAAGTAAAATATGTTACAATTCCCTTTTGACTTCATATTAATTTGAAAATGCAACAAGTTCGGGCGTGTCAGTGAAATCTGCTATTTTATATATTTAGGCAAATTATCTTTTTTTAAGTATATTCTTTCGCTTCATTTTTCTTATTTTAATCAAAATTTCCAGTTTTTGAAACATGATTATTTTATTATAAGATACCAAAAAAATTAATAAAACACCAAACTCTTTAAAATTTGAAACCTTTTCAATTTTCCAACCACTAAAATGAATAAATTTAAACTTCATCTAATCATTTGAAACATTTTCTTACACTTTCATAAAAATAATAAAGAAAAAAAAACTAATTAAGATTTATTAGTTTTATTTTTTTTAGATTTCAAAGCCATAGTGTTCAGGGAGGTTTAAGTACAGTGCCTAGTTATATATTGTTAAAATACAGCGAATTATATTTGAATTTTAAGTGCTTGAACTTCAGTTTACATCAAAGAAAACATGAATGAATATTTTCACACATTTTTTTTATAACTTGAATGTTTGAATAAATGGTAATCACAAATATATGGAAACATTTACAGTAGACATTTATGCATATAAATAAACATAAAAATCAATTTAAAATTCGAGCTATTCAAAAACATTCGAATTATTTTTCAAAAATATCTATTTATGCAAAATACCTCAACATTTATCTTTTTTTTCAAGGCTAACTGAATAAGTAATTAAAATCTGGATATTTTTGAAATCTCGACCTTATAAAGCTAGAAATTTTATGTTAGAAATTCCATTTGAAATTTGGAAAAAAAATGAATCGCAAAGTTAAAAATTATTTACCATAAATTCTAGCAACTCTTTGAGTATAATATAAATTTCAAATTTTATTATATAGCTTCTATGGTATTTTTTAATATATTTTGAAGATTTCATACATTTCAGTTGAAAAATGCATGCTAAGAGCAAAAAATATACTAAAATAACCGAGGAATATACAATAAAGTTTACATAGAAGCAAAACTGAGAAGCTAAAGAGTAGGAATGAAAAATTTTGAGTATATCTGAAGTAGTTTTCGAAATATTTATTTTAAAGTTCAGAAAATTTGTGTGCGTTATGTTATACTTAATAATTATTAAATGGTTAAACAAATATGTTAATATTAGTCATGTAATCGTTTAATGACACATTCATATACTAATAAAAATTATCATGGTCATTGATGCGAATGTCAAAAATTTTATGTTATTTTAAATTCGGACATTAAGATATTGATGTAGAAAATATAAAACGACCATCTAAAATACATGAAAAATGCAGTCTGCTATAAAATGATCTTGACAAACAAAATCCGGCATTTTCACTTACTATGGCACAGCCGGCTTAGTCAGGGATGATCTGGAAAAACAGACAGAGAACGCGGTTTTGATGGATGCCGCTCTAGCTTTTAAAGTTCCCAGGAAAAATTATATATTTATAAATTACAAATGCAAAAATAAATCTTGTAATTTTCCATACATTTTTATAACAATGTATTGGAATTAGCTTCCAATACATTGTTCTGTTTGACAATATGTAAGGTAACCAACCCTACTTTAGATAGATTTGTACTATTTTTCGTAATAGTATTCCTTTTAAAATTAATTCGTGCAGCCGAAATACACCTTTTGCACCCTTAAAATTTATGTAAACTATAACGGATAATTTTAATTTATGCAACTTGTGAAATGTTCATAATTAACCATTTCCGTCTAAACAGTTAAAATGAAAAAAAAAAGTTTGGACTCCCTCATTCATTAAGGATTTATATAAGATTCTAACATTAAATTTTATTTTTCACCGAATAGAATCGAGTGTTAGTGTATAGTGCTTCCCCACCACAGGTCTGAGGTTCTATTAACGGGCTGGGCAAGGTCGACTCTGCCTTTCATCCCCGCTACATTGGGTCGATAAATGAGTACCAAGCTTGCTTCGGGTCTTAAACACTGAAGGTCTCTCTTCAGACAATCCACCAAATCGGGACATCTGTTCATGCACCTCAGCGTCCAATGGTCACGTGTATTATGATGGGCAAAGTAGTTCCTGGCCTCCATGAATTCTTGTGCCACTGAGTTTGAGTCTTAAATTTGAGGATTGCCTCACTTTGGGGATACCCCTTAGATAAACATGTATTTCCACTTATTTGCAATTAAACATTTTTCTTTCAATTATGTTTATTTCAGAAGGATGTTTGATTTTTCAAATGTATTTGCTTAATAACATGTATATTTGTGTATTATATTAAAAATTTGATCAATCCAAAATAACATGTTTTTAGCTCCTCTAAAAGCTTTTAGGATTTTACTACTGATCTTACAATCCATATACGTTTTATAGTAGTATATTTAAAAATGATAAAATACATTTTTACGACTGTGTGAGCTTTTATACCTAGTTTATAAATATAAAAAATTGCATTCCGCTATAGTTTTTAAAATGTACTGAAATAAGTGGAGAAATAGGATACTTATACATATTATGAATATTTTTGTCTGCAGTAAGATATATTTATATTTCAGTTTCTTTACAATTTGAATAGAAGTTGTAAGCCTTTTTGCGAATAGTTTGATATTGAGTATAAATCCATAGGCTGTTTAATAGTGTAAAGTGTTTTACTTTGATACCAGCATACATTAAAATAAGGCTCATTTGCAGTTATATGATCAGCTTCAGTGATATTTAAATTTTCAAAAAAAGTTTACACGTACGAAAACATTCTTTCACAACCGTACACCACATCTCTCGTACTATATCTTCCCTACAGCAGGAAATATTTGTGTATACTGAAAAATTTAATACAGGATACATTTCCAAGTGTTAAATTTGTTTTTAAAATTTGGTAAGAATACATTGTGGAACTGTCGGTTAACTTCACTGAACAAAATTGTTTTAAGTGTACTGTTTTGAAAGACAAAATTAATTAGGGAGAACTTTTCTCACAATAGAATTTGTAATGACTTAATTGTGTAAAAATGTAGTTATCGCTGTGTGACATTTTTCCTTGTAATAAAAGAAACAGAAAGATAAGAAATTTAAGTTGAGTAGAAAATGGTTAGAAGTATTGTCATGCGCATTTGAAGAAGTATATCCCCCATTAAAATTAAAAATTATTGAATGAATGTGTGTTATGTCCATCACAAATGCCGATGTAGAAAAGGAATTTTTATTTAATACAAGAAGTTCGAAAAGGAGAACACTAGGAAGGAAAATTTAGATTTTTTTCCGAAAAATAATTAGTTAACTTAAAAATACCTTTTATATGATTTTAATTAAAATAAATTAAAATTATTGAAATCCTTTTTTATGCTATTTTAAATCAAAAATATAACTGAATAGAGAAAAATCGGTTTTATTTCATAAAAATAATCATCGTATGTGTATCACCGTATGCACCATTTATTGTCTTTTTGTTTATAAAATGAGATAGGGCCTTTGCTCTTTTTACCTTATTACTTTTTTTAAAAATAAACAGGAAAGTGAGCGTGTTTTCTTACTCTCATATTCAAAAATGAATACTGGATGATTACTTCTGGTTCAAATCGCAATACTAAAAAAATTTATATATGTTTTTAATTTTTAAAAAAGGACAGAAAATCAGATTTTGTTTGAAAAAAATATAATTATTTTTTAACTTCTAACATACTATTTATTTATTTTTTCCCCTTTTTTTTACCCTTCATTTTGTTTTAATTTTACAGTGACTGAACATATAGGAGAAAGAAACACCGAGTTCCACTACAGCTTTCTTACAAGATTGCCCAAGGGAACTTAACAGCTAGCTGTAAACGATTGATCTCTTGGTTCTTACTTGACAAAGGAACCGAACTAGGTCATAAAATTGTCCCTGTTCGACCTCCCAAGTTTTAAAAGGGGGAAAGGAAAGAAGTCTTTTGCATTTTTAAAGCGAACTTCAAAATAAGAGTAAACGCTTTCGGAATAACTTTTCAGGAGGAAGGTAACCATTCAGAGGGTTAATAAGATTCACAGTCCTCATAAATGAGTGAAATAAATTTATAAATGCCCAATGATCATAATATTTTGAAGCATTATACTAACCAAAGATACAATAAACGTTATTGTTATTGATATAATTTATGAAAAACCCATAATATTACTTATTTATTTCGTATTTTAGTTCATAAGGAAACTTAAATTTTATTTACTTACATATTTTATATCCTCCTTGGGGATATCACGGCTTTATTTTTCGGTTGTTTTCTGGTTTAATTAAAAGCAAGAAGTGGGTTTGAACTAACATTTGGAAATGAAATTAATTAAGTTATTCAATATTAACCCATTTTATCTCACTATCCTATTTAGAGCACGCCTGGAAAATATGTGGAAATCATTATTTGCATGTTGCGAATATTTTGAATAATGGAACTTGTAGAGATATGTATTAGCTTCTCTCTTCAAGCGTGAGTTATGCGTCTCACCCCTTCATCCTTCCCCTGGAAATTTAACTTATTCATTGCATTTCTGGGCGCATTTTTTATGATCTCTTTGGGGTTGCAGAATTCGTAATCATTTTACTTTGGACACTTGCTTGGGCATTTCTTATGTGATAATACTCTTTCCTTATCATCCCGGTGGTTAATTAGAGCGATATTGTTCTTATTTTAGTTTTAACACATTATTTTTAATTGTCCTCTAAATTGAACAGTGGGATGATCCGCATGCAATTGTCGCTAACTTTCTTTCTTTATAAAAATGCAAAAAAAAAAGAAAAAAAAATTCTAGTGTTTCACCCCTGCTTAGTTATGTCAGTGCAAATGTTTCTGAAGTTTGAAGAAGCATTATAATTATTAAATAGTATAAATTGAGATGAGAGCGATGTTGGTATTGTGCTCCGTCTCCCCCAGATGCCAGTGAATTAACTGAAGAAGATAAAGGGTATGAAAATGAAGTAAATACTGATGAGATTATTGTAAATGATGTTCCTGGTGTTTAAAGGTTAGTTTAAAGGTAGTTTCCAGCCTGAACCGTCCACAAGCTCTAGTTTTTCGACAACGAATGATAGAAAAAAAACATCTGTCATTTTGTATAAAGAATAAATCACCACATTACACAAAATGGGAAACACAGGATGTATCAACTGCAAGTGAAATGCTAAAGCAGATTAAAACTGCATTGAAAGATAAAACTCCAACATAACTTTTTGAAGCAGTTTTGTTTCGGTGGAATTTGAGATCTCATTGTAAAAGAAACTATGCGATATGCAGCAGATGTAAAAAAACGAACACCATTTCTTGACCACTGCAATCGAAATACGTGTTTTTAAAGGAATTTTACTTCTTTCTGGGTATCACTCACATTCCTGTGAACGTGATTACTGGTCAGATGCCGAACACCTTGGCATTACCTTGGTGAAAAATGAAATGTCACGAAATCGTTTCCAAAAGTTGAAATCTAATTTACACTTTTGTGGACAATTGAACTGTAAGTCATCATACCCAGGATCGATCCTTCCCAGTAAACGCTTTGTTTGCCATACTTATTCCGCGGTCACTCGCGCCAGTTTTTGCTACCGTCATTACTCACGGAGTGTAGAGTACACCCCAAACTTTAAACACGTGTATTTAATTATGAAAATAAAATTAAGTCATCATGATACATATTTATAAAGTACAAGATGTTTTTTGTATTATACAAATAAAATTATTAAATTTATTGCATACAAACGAGACTAAAATTAACTTAAACTAAAGATACAAAATTTTCATTTCAAAACACATAATCTTATATTTTTTCATAAACCAGCAATACGTATATACCAGAAATAAATGTAATTTATATTTAATGAGATAATGATAGTAGAAAGTAGAAAAATAATATTTTAATCATTTTACAAACATTTAGAGCAGACTGTATACATATGCTCAACTTCTCGCGGGAGTTCTCAGCCCCCCCAGATAAATTTTTTAAGGTCGTTGCATTCCAATCGTTCGAGAAAGAGCGATTGCATCAGGCCTGAAGGTTCAGTGATCTAAATGTGCAGCTACAGAAAGAATCGTGACTATGAACATTCTTTTTTGAAACCTGGGAGGATTTTCTTGTTGCTGGGGTGTACAGAACACCCCGCGCGAGTGATCGTGGGTTAATAGGCATTTCATGAAATTTGGAGGTGAGTATGGTGTGGACACAAATATAAATTTAGCGTTAAGATGCCGAATTTGATAAATTCTTACAACAAACATATGGGTTCTGACGATAATTATGACTGGTTGGATAGACTTTATTCCGTTAATATTTGTAGGAAGAAATTAGTACTGGCCCATTATATACGTTCAAGGATATTTCTATAGTAAACGCCTGGATAAATCATAAAACTCTCAAAAAGTATGAATCCCTAAACCTGAAGATGTTTCGTAGATCTGTAACAACAGTCAAGCCATGAAAAAAAAAACTGTGACAAGTACTAGAAGTAGACCTAGGATCTCGATTTTACTTTTTTATGCAAATGAAGACATCCATTAAGGTAGTATTGGTCATTTCTTACTAAATCAATGAAAACAACGTCGTTGTCAAAGAGATTGCTGCAAAGGAAAACCTAAAACATCATTGTCGCAAATGTGACAAAACGCTTTGTTAGACTTGCTTTGGACCTTTCCACCAACATTAGAGTGAAATGCAACTCAAAAATGGAAACATTTGTAAAAAAGAAAGTATTATTAAGATAAAGTAAAATTTTGTATGCAGAAATACCTTTTCATCATTGAAGAGAACACTAAAACACGTAAGAATATATTTTATCCCCTTTATCGCAGCGTCCTACTTAGAGGACGGGTCACATTTCTTATATATAATATATAAATTATAATAATTATGTTACATTTAGTTTTTTTAGGTTTAACTTACTTTACAAAGTATAACTCTACTCAAATTTCAGCAAAATAAATAAATTCGGATAAAATGGGTTAACAAAGCTTGAGAGAAAATTACAGTAGGAATTGGTTTGCAAAATCGGGAATATTACAATATTTTACGTAACTTTTTATAAAATGGATTACATATAATTATATAAAAATAGTTCATAAGAGACTTAAGTTTGTTTAAAATAACTTTAAAAACATATATAATACAAGCACAGTGTATAACAAGCGGTGATAACCTGTGGAATGCCTGCTACATGTTTCAAGTAGAGTAGTACTTAGTGGCACTTTACATTACAAAGTTATAAGATAAAGTAAAATCAGTCTGTAAGCGCTCATATCTATCTATCTATCTATCTATCTGTATATATATATATGTGTGTGTGTGTAATAATTTCCAGTATTTTGATCTTTAAGGTATCCGTACAACTTCGAAGAAATTTTTTTTAAAAACTGTAATATTTGCTATTAAAATATTTTTTACTGATAAAATATAACTTAAAACTATGAAAAATACATTTAATATGTTACTTGTAGTACATAAAAAATTTTAGGGAGTAAAGCATAGTGTAAATAGTAATTAAATTGATTATTAGAATAACGCACATAACTCAAATGTAAACAAAAATATCCCTTTTCTGTAAATTTGATGATGATCATTATATTATTTTTAGGGCTGGTACTATTTTCCTGATGATAATCAATTTATTACAATTTTTATCAAGTTTCGAGTAAAAGAACATTGAAAAATCCTTAAAACATTATTACGAGCATGATATATACCTTAGTTACTAAAAACATATCAACTATATAATTATGAAAGTAGTAGGGGTTTTTAAATCCATAAAACAAATATATTTATAAAATTTGAACTAATTTGGTTCACAACTTTTTCTGATATTTACGTTGTCAGATGTCAATACGTTAAACAAATTCATTTTGAGATAAATCAGAATTAAACTTTGAACTGCAAATTTTAATATAAAACACAATTTGATATACTTAAAATGCTCCTGCTTTATAAATAACACCTTCTTTACTCTCTAAAACATTGATTTTTTTTCCTTGTAGCTCTTAAAATTTTTCTACGCTGCTTTACATTTGGTGTTGAATGTCGTTCTGCGTCGTTAATTCTATTGATGTCAAGATGTTTGTATGCTTTTAAAGTAAAATAACCAGGAGTTATATTAAGTTTTTTAAAAATTTTCACAAAACCCTTGTATCCATCATTAAATTGGATCACAGCATCAAATGCACCAGATTTTAAAATTTTGAGGCGCACGAAAACTTCCTTGGGTACTCTCTGCCATATAACGCCATTTAAACACTCGTTTGAATTTTGTGTTTTGCCATGCAGGCATTTAGTAAGCAGTTCTTTGGTACACAACTCTAAATATGTAGGCTTAATCGTGTTTAGTACTTCATTTGATAAGCCTTTATATTTTTCGTTTGGCTTTTTGCCACAAGACAGTGCTCGCTGGTAGTAGCACCAACTATCTTTCCCGATGGGACACAGTCCATGCATCGATTTCTCGACACTTGATGAGCAATGAAACAAAGCCGCAATAACATTTTGCTGAAGACCGGATAGGTTTCCAACGTTGCTACGAACAGCAATCCCATAATAGTTTTGCAATCGGTCAATAAAAGAGTCGGTGAGTTTGCCTTTACCAGACAGATTTTTATTTTTAGACTTTAGTTTGCGCAATCTCGCACCTACTCTCTTTTGAACATGACCAATGCATTCATATTTTGTGACGCTATCCTTCCCATAAGTATCTTTGACACTGATAAAGCCCTTAGAGTCCCCGTCACCATAATAATGTGCATATTTAAGGCCTCGTTTGACAATAGAACGTTGGAAGATTCTCGTAGCACCAACAGCTTCCATTTTTTTCGCAGAACCTTGAAAATTGCTATGGCACATGTGATCTGCTGCAAAAGTTTCCGACTCAATGCTTCTAGGCATTTTAGAAATCTTTCTGCAGGTGGGACAATATGACGACATTATTTCAATGTCTACTACTTTACCAGTGTCAACTGACAAAGCTGCGACATACCCATTCATGGAAGAGTAACCTCTACGCTGCCATGTTCCATCAACTGAAATGCCACATTCAACAATTTTATTTTTAGTAGGATGTAGCACTAACAGTTCAGAAGCTGCTTTTTGCATTGATAGTTCACTAACTTCTGAGTTCACTAACATGAGTTTATTCTCATGATTAGTGTACGCAGTTTTACTGAGCCTGGGTAAATTTAACGTACCACATAATTTAAACCCAGCAGAAAAACATTTCCTAATTTGTCTCATACCATACACAAATCTTGTATTTACTTCAGGACAGTTTAAAGTTTTCTTTGAACTAAAAAGCCCTGAGTAAAAGTCACAATGTTTACACCTGATAACAAAATTTGAGCACACATATGTGGAATCCTCAGAAAGCAGGATACCTTCTTCGAAACATCTTGGGCAGCAAAGTTGTAAAAACAAATTTAAAAGGACTTCCATATCAATTATTCTGTTACCAGTAAGTAGTTTACGCTGATATTCTGCTATTTCTTCATCAAAGGCAGCAGGTATTTAATTTTTGAAGAACTGGCGTTGGTAGATGTTGCGCTGCTATTTTTTGAATGTTTAATGGTAGATCGATTTACTAGAAATTGGCGTTTTCTCTTTGCACTAACTCTACGTTTAGCATTACCCATTTTAAATGACAAAAATTAAAATTTTCTGCTATAAAAAAGGATTAAACAAAAGCTTATAAAGAGCTACGCAATCATAAGCAAATGTAAACAAACAGTAAAGCACTCTATTTTCTTACCTAATTCTAGATAAAAATATAAATAAAAACCTGTTGCCAATTATATTCTTGATAATTCTGAAAACTCAAATTCATATTTTAAAAAGTTTAAATTTCTTACTATTGCATATTTAAACGATACTTTGAAAAATAAAAATGTCAACAAACATTTTTTTTTTTTACTTCGCAATGCAGACTTGTACTTCCGGGTTCAAAAAGGTGCTATCGAATGAAACTCAAATCCCCATAACTTAAGTTCTAAATAAGATAGAAACAAAATTTAAACACCATTTTAAAGAAAAAAGTTCATATTTTCAAATAATATTTAAATTAAAAAATCGAAAAATTTTACGAAAATGACGTTTTGAAGGTGTACGGATTCTTAATTAGCTCTTGAATTATTTATGGTACATTCCTCCAGAACAACCGTGCAATTGTTTTAATTAGCTACCTGCCTACCGAGGACTTCGGAAACTACATCCATCCACCTCAAAAATCACGTGATGTCGCACTGGATATAAATAGCAGGACTTCGGGAATCCCGCGCTCTTCTCTTTTGTCCTTTCATCATGTAGCCGGCTGCTTCGTGCGATTTGTTCGTAGTTTCTTTGTCTGTGTTGTGTCATACATGTTTAATGTAATTAATATGCCAAGGCGTTTCAAGATATGCAATAGATTGGATTTACTAATTTACAAGACTGTCTCGTCAATACTACAATATCATCCACTCGCCACGTACTACAGTAATCACTTCCAATCCTTTTTTTCTACAGTAATCGCCGAATCCTTTCTTTGTTTCAGAATAGTTGTCCACTCGCCACGACAAATTATTTCCATTTATAAGTTTTATTATATATAAATATATATGTGTGTTTGGAAAGTTTGGATTTTGTTTTCTTTCTAGACTAAACTATATTGTTATTCCAAGGGAAATTACTTGTTTGGTAATAATAAATTAATAGCAACTGACTGGGAAAAAACTTTGTTTTCTAATTCCGTCCTGTCATCAAATTTAGCGACAAAAATATATACCCTTAAAGATTCTAATTTTTTATCCCAATGATATTATAAGGTCTTGGAAGCATTTTCTCAGTATATACAAGATGTAGAGGAAGACATTGGAAAAGAAAATTTGATAGCGATTGGTATTCCGTTTGCCTTTCAGGAAAGAGCAGTACAGATTCCAAAATTTGAGTGAGTTTTTAATTTGAGATATCGTGGGTTCACATGTCCGTGTTAATAATATATTTCCTTTAAAAGAAAATCTACTGTAGTTACCAGAGTAACATAATAAATTATAACACCGTTAAAAAAAACGTACAAGTTACTCACAAGGACTTATCCTACATTTGAAGGACGATCAGTAATGTAACAATATATATTTACAAAAATAGAGATATATTCTCAATATCTATGTGACAAAATACAATTGTAGGTTGTGATAAAAATTAAACGAGTCTTGTTTTGAATATGCTAGAGCTCCAGTTTCCAATTATATATGCACACATTATTATCATATAAAATGATACGTTTTAAAGATTTACATCTGAAAGAAAGAGAATAATTCCATTTCTGTCTATGTCATTCTATTCCAAAGTTCATGCTTTGAATTCTGTTCTGCATTTGAAGAATACAAGGGGGAAGTGTTCACTTGTCAAAGTATGTTTACTGACAATTTCCGACTCGGAAGAACGATTGTCGAATTCTGAAATCACAAGGTCTGTACAGCAAATGGTTTTCCAAGAAAACATTTTATACACAATATATTGCATATGTTTTAAAATTTTCTTCAAAAGTTTGTTTAACAAAATTTCCTTCAAAAGGAACAGAATGAAACAACAATGTCATAATAAATGTTTAATTTAGAACGAAAAGATGTATATTTTCGGTAACTATATATTTTTCTCTTGTGTGCTTTTTTAAGTATCTATTCTCACAATGTTATTCCTTAAATTAATTATATTTTTGTTTCAATTTATTCAGGAGTTTGGAGTCAATGTGAGCAATTATTCAAACTTCTTGTATTTTTTTAAAAAAGAAATGACTATTGTAAAGCTGTCTAACATGTTACTATTTTTTTCTGTTACACTCATCTACAAAATATTTAAAATGTAAAACTACATTTCAAATGCTGAAGCTTGCATTTCTACAAAAATAGTTGCAAGTAACTTATTACTCCTTTTTTAGAATTAGTTGGTATACTTAGAAGGATGTTAACTAATGAGAGAAGAACTAAAATATTTTTTTAATATTATTTAGAGAACAAATATACATCGATTACAAAAATATACAAAATATACAAACATATGCAGTCACAATTTGGCTTAATTTTTAAAACAAATACCCTTATACTATACCTTATTTGTTTAAAGTGCATTAATATTTATTCATGATATACAATTTGATATTTATTTTTCAGAAAAAGTAGGATTTCATGTATAATCACTGTTACTTTATTAAGATCATGTTCGTAGTGAATTCATTTTCTTAAAATGCGTATTATTAATAATAAATCTATATTATACTAAAATATTTAGTATCTTCTTTATGTGATCAGTCAAATGCCTCTTACAATTAAATTTTAATATATTCAGCATTTTCATTTAAATACTATATTAAATAATCTCATTTGTTTGTGTTTGAAATATATCGAGTGTCAAAAGTGTTTTTTTTTAAACTGACTTGTGTAAAATAGTTGTATACTGATTGAAATTGTTTTCATTATATATATATATATATATATATATATATATATATATATATATATATATTTCTCATACTTTTCATTCATTTTTATTATTTCTCATTTCTATAAAAATAATTTATATAAAAATTATTAAAATATTAACAAATTTATATTAAAAGAAATGTTTTGAATAAATGTTATATATTTATTAAAATCACTTCAAACAGTTATCTGTTTAATTTTTCTTTTTTTTCTTTTTCTCCAATTGTGAATTTTTTTAACTTAGATACAACTTTTTAAATATCTATTAAATTTTGATCAAAATCATTTTAAATCTCAAAAAAGATACATATTTAAATTTACAATCAAAAAAGTTTTTAAAATTCAGAATATAAAGGATTTTTTTCAACACACAAATTTCAAATAGCATATGCACATGTCATTAGATAGTTTTTTTTTAGATTCATACTTATGTTTTGAATTTATATATGCAATTTTAATACCTCATACATCTCTCATCTTGATTGAACGTGACGTATAAAACTGTATAAGCTCCGTAGTTGGGTAAATTATCACATATGTAAGATTTTGAAATACATAATATTTACTCAGCCACTACGCTGGATCAGAAATTCTATTTCTATTGATATACATTGGAAATCTTGGTGACAATGTAGGGAGTAGAACATTAATAATAGATTAGTCTTCATATTAAATCTTATGCCTTAAACGTGGAAGCATTAGGAAGTTCTGAAATCGTGATCATGGCTTTTATCAAAGTTCTGGCAAGTTCTCTAGCACGGCTGCTTTATATTACCCACATATTATTATAGTAGGAATGAAGTACCCATGCAGCTCGTACATTTTCAAATACTTGAAATACGTAAATGGGACATTTAAAACCAATTTGTAATACAAATAATTTGGTAGTATATGGATTCAAAAGGTATAACTAATTTGTTAATTTTCGAAAGATAACTTGCAAAAAATCATTATATTTGTTTATTCAATTATTCATAAAATAAATAATTTAATACTTTGATCTTGATATTACGCGTCCAATTATTTGCTTTAAAGTACATAAAATGTCTTAGGCTTATAAAGTAAAATTTTCTTAAGCCTACACATTAACTTAAAAAATTCATTTTTACGGATTTTGTTTTGCATATTTTGGTGTCCATATCATTGAGATGCTTGCCACGAAATTTTAGATATGTTAGTAAATTAATTTTTGAGATGGTTTTGGTTTCGGTTTCCTTTTAAAGCTTTTTACACACTTAAGTTGAATTAATTAAAAATGTTTTTGAGCTTTTAGTTTGACATGGTTATTAATTCCAATTTTCATTACTAAAATCATTTCTGCTTGATTATGTTTTGAGTTTTTTGAGTTATCATAATTAGTTAATAAAGATTCATTTCATGGCCAATTTTTTGCTTTAAAAATAGTTTATATAACTTAAAAGATTTATCATTAATTTTTCCTGTAGAGAAAATGCCATGGCAAATGCGTTCTAGATTTCTGTGAAAAACAATATTTCGAAGAGATGGAATACTACTGAAAATGATGTATCCAAAAATCAGTCGTCAACTGATTCTGCAGTTAGACTTCCGAATACAAGTATTCTGAATTCAAATGGTGTAGATATAACTGATTATTTCCTTGATGTACCAAACTACATTATACTAAGCATACTGTAGTACTATATTTTAGTATTTTAAAGTCGTACGACAAGAGATGAAACTTCCTAAACTGCCCCAATTTAAAACTGAAAAAAAATTAAATTTTATGAGCAAACCTGACTATGATTAGCTAAAGTTAGTATCATTATTTATTTGTTCATAAATGCTTCGTGTTTCAAAACTTTTGTGAAATATTAGGTTAAGATAAAGCTGAATAAACTGACGTCTTAACAAATGCTATCAATATTATGCAAAAATCTATTTTGAATTAAAAATATAATTTTCAGTCATATTTAATAAAACATAGTGTTTTAATGTAGAACATACATTAAAAATAACATATTAAAAAACTAGAGTTTTGCGGGCATTATAAGTTTTTGTTTTATGACTTTAAAGACTTTAAGTGCGTTTTTCTCAGACTTTTAATTTTGAAGGTATAAGTATTTTCTAATCCCTAAGGCCTTTTTTCCTGTTCAAGATAGAGCCTTGAATTTTTTTCATACACTCCCAAATGTATGTTCTATAAAAGTTAGTATGGATTTAGGGCTGAGGACTCTAGTTATTTTTCTAAAAAATGTTAAAGTTGATATTTTAAAAATTGTCGTGTTTTTTCCAGGTTTTTCTAGAAAAATAATTAGTAAAAATCAACAAGGGAACAGATTTTCAAATCCATACTAAATATTCTTTGTAATAATCTAAGAATTGTAAATAACTTACAAATACTAAAAACTTTTAAAAATTGAGTATCTTATAAGAATTTGAAAAAATTTCAAAAATTCCTAATTTTTTAAAATTGTAAAATAATGGCTGGTCAAACTGACTTTCTGCTTACAGAATCAGATTAATAATATAATCTAAATATAAAACATGGATTACTTTTACTGTAACTGTCTCCAAAGAAGTTTTTTGAAAAAGGGTACCGTGTAGCCTTTATTTTGTGTTAAGATATCATCAGCAAGAGTTATTTGTTACGTAATTCCATTCACTCAATGCTCCAATTTTTTTAAAGAAATACGGCTCTCGAGAAATGATTAAAAATGTCTTACAAAAGGAAAAGTTGACTAATAGATTAAAAAAATGATTAAGCTATTGCATCTAAAATACACACTGCTAAAAAAAATTTGGAGAGCAAGCACAAAAAAGTAAAGAAACACTTTCATGATAGTCATACATGGGCATAAAATGGAGAGTACAGGTATAACAAAACTCCACACAGAAAATAAGAGGCAAAAAACGAATTCTTTGAAATATTATGAATAACGTGAAGTGATGTTTCAGGCCAACAATTGGGTTACATATTTAGAACAAATTGTTTAGAATTGATACAGGATGATTAATAGTGTATGTGGTCCCCTCGAACTGCTAAGCCTGTCACACACCTGTTTAGCATGAATGTGTTAAGGTAGGTCATCAGTGATACTTAGGGGAATACAATTCTACTTTTCAAGTAGTGCAATCTATACGTTTCGGACAGTAAACGAAAGCCTTTATCTAGCTGAATGCGTCCTCCGAATGTCACATCTGACACATTACCCAGGCTAATGTGTCAGATATGGTATAGGTCTTAGAATCGATTTCAGAGTTTTACAATGATACTTGTTACTACTTTAACCCTTTAACAGGCACACAGCTAAAATACAATTTTCTGTCATAAAGTACTTGATAAATGTAATGTTCTCATCCTCTATAAACATTATTTAGTCACAAAAAAGTATCTAATCGTGGTTTTTTTTCCTGGGTGGTGGCTAGACGTTATAGCCCCTGCGAATTTAGGACATTTAACTTACTATTCAGGACAGAAATAATGAATCATATTACGAAAAACGTTTTATGGAAAAGTAACATTTATGTAATAACTATTATAATAACAATTAAATGCAAAGTATAAGTATAATTTAATAATAATAGAATAATTGTACAACATAGAATATATATATACTTACTTAGAAAATATATAGAATACTTAGAATATACATTAAATTTGGTATATATCCACATTTTATATTTTATTTAATTTTACTATAAGTTAAAAATAAAGTAATATTTTTGAGAATTTAAATTAGTTACTTCCCAAATTTGATGAGCTATTTACTATGGAAAATTATACCAAAGATAGGTCGATTTTTTCCAAATATCAGACATTTTATTTATAGTAATCAAAATATAAATAGTAGATTTACACCGAGAAAAAATGTTTTTAACTCCCCATCAGAGGACGTGAAATGCAAAAAAATGGTATCGTGCTACCTTCCGTATTAATTTTATGCATTTTAGCTTCAATTAACGCATAGAGATAGATTAAATATCCAACACCCACTTTTAGAAAAATTCTTTTAATATGTGGCTAGACATATTAACCACTGCCCGCTAAAGAGTCAACAGCATGCATTACAGTTCTTTGTGTTTGCCCGGATTTCAGTCTCCTGATAGTACACTAAGGCATAGATTCCGGTAGATTTCGCTCTCGTCACATTTTAAAGACCAGTTTTCTCAAAAGAACAGCTGAAAGTATGAATTTCACCACTTAGACAACGAAAAATAACAGCTTTTGCGAAATCACGATTTCTGCACTTATTTCCTTTTTCTGGCTTTTGACCCCATGTGTGTTGACTTTGCATATGAAGTGTTTTCTGCTACACTTTAGGCTACGGATGTTTTGTTTTATTTTAGATAAAAGAAGAAATATTTTCGTAATTTCATTTGATCCTTGTGCTCCTCTTATTTTTACAGATGTGTATGTATGTTATTTTAATATTAAAGCAAGAATTCCTTGTATAATTTATTTACGTATCACAGCAGTGAGTTGCTTACTTTAAAAAAATTCAAGATGAAAGTTTAAGATTTATGCAACTTTGTTTTTGATAAAAATATTTGATTTACTTTTTTTAAAGGAATAACTTATTCAACTGAAACAAAAATATTATTTTTTTGGTGAGAACTGAACCTGAAATAAAGTACAATAATGCAATTTTTTGTTCCTCAAGAAGAAAGTGATAACTTATTTTTTTGTATTCATCGAAATATAATTTGATCTATTATAACTGGCACAAAGGTTAGAGATCTCAAGATAAGATTTCAACCCTTTTTTGATTTATATTTGATTTAAACTAGATTTCGACAAATTTTACTGAAAAAGTTTGTCTCTTGAAATAAGATGAAAAAAAATTTCCATGTGATGACGAGAGCAAATATCCATGTGAAAGTGTGAAAGCGCTCAAACAACAGAAAATATGTTTTTTATAAAAAAAAATATAATAAAATGTGTGTGTGTTTCATATTTTTTTAAAAAAATAATATTTTGGAGAAAAAATATTTTTATATTTTAATATTTAAAAGGATATTTAAAGAAATATTTATTTTTTAGAATATTTTCAATAGTTTCCAATTTTAATAACTAAGATATATGATTGAGAGCGCACCTATTTTATAAAAGATATAATATAATGCTCAAGATTTATCAGTTTTAAAGAGAAATATGCTATGGGCATTAATGCAACAAAACCATCAATTTATAAGAGACATTTGTGATTATATCTAGTGATCAAGTGCTCAATAAAACGCTTTTACTACTGTCTAAAGAAAAAAATACCTGAAGTGTTTTAAATAATCTGATCTATTTTAGTTTTCATATTAATTCTAATTTTAGTGAATTTTGAATTTATAGTTTGTTTATTAAAATGCATTTAAGAGAATTGGAAAAATTATTCATTTTTATTCTGCATAAGTGGCTCTTATTTAATGTATAACAACTTATTATGTATACTTTAAAAAAATTCTTTTTAAGTTTCAATATTTTAGTGACCCAAATTTCATCGCAACCCTCCGATATAACAGCAATGCATTAAAGACAATAATACTATACTTGGTCGCTAAAAGCTATAATATGACTTAGTTAAAAACCGTACAAATTACGAAAAGAGGAATGAATTTTTTATGTTACTTTTAAGGTATCCGAATACGTTCGGAGATAAATTTTCCAAAAATTGTTTCTCTGAATAATTTTATTGTTTTAAAGAACATAAATAGGCTTAAAAAATAATAATTAATAATTAACTAACCTGTATCGCCCTTTTTTTAAAAAAAAATATTTTTAGGAAAATTTAGCAAAATATTTTAAGTTACGAAAAACTAGATAAATAAAAATTATGCAATTTTTACGTCATTGATATACTTCTTGATCCCTCTGAAATGTCACAAATTGCAGGATAAAAATATTTTAAGAATTAAATATTTTATTAAAGCATTTAAATTTGATGGTCATAATTTTTCGTCAAAATTACTGCATGTTCTAAGCTAAAAATAGCTGAAAAATGTGATTAAATGTAACTGTCCTAAAATCTGAGGTTTGTTACACTCTGAAGGACCCATAGCATATATGTTATACATTTCATTGCATTTGATTGGATTATTTAGAAGATATCCCGTTTTTCATGCACACATTATCATGAAAAGTTCATTCTTCAAAAAAATATTTTTATTAGTTATATATATATATAGATAAAATAAATGCTATAAAAAGAACTTAAAAAACTCTCTAGTTTTATGTATTAGTCCTTTTTACTCAATAAATAATTTATGTTTTTCCTAATGACCCAAAAAACATCAAACACCTAAAAAGCACTTTTTCAACCTAGTGAGATACCTTAAGTAAAATATATTTTAAGTGCCCGCTGGGTGACGTGGATGGTTGTCGCTGCCCTTCTCCACCCAAAGTTGGTTCCCAGTTTCTACTCCCAGGTTCAACCCTTGCCCAAAGCGGTTTATTTTCATCATGTAAAAAATCAACAGTGGCCATGTTGTATGATTATACGGCATGTTAAATATAACTAGAGTGCCTGTTTGCCTTAAACATTCTCGGCAAAATTAAATTCTTGTACAGGTTCCCATCGTCAGAGTTCAGGTGCCTCCCTCTAGTGAGTAAACTGCACCTCAAAATTACCAACGGTGATTGGTATTCGCTTATGTGGTGCCACACTAAAAATAGTTCCCAGCTGCAGGGAAATGTAAATAAAATATATAATAAAATAAAATATATTTTAAGTTAATTTTAAGTCATAGGGGATAAGAGGTATATCACTAATTCTTTATATACTTATGAGTATTTTATTTCGGTACAAATGTCTATTTTAATTTTGTACATGTCAGAATGTTTAAACATTTTGTATTATGCTTCCTTTCAACTTTTTTTTCTTAAATAATCTTTCTTTTTCGACTATTTTATATGCTTGTGCTCCCACTTAAACTTATCAAGCCCTCTAGAGGAGCGCACTCCATTGTTTAAGAATTATTGCAATAAAATGCCGTAACGGTTGTCATTTTTTATCTTAAATATGTGCAATAACAGTATTTTTATTAAATGCACTATAGATGCGAGAAAAATATCAATCCTTATTTTCCTCTACAGTTAAAATATAATAATAAATATTGAGAATATTTGTTCGCCTTATTTTTATTTCATGTGAAACAACCGAGGATTAAGTCCTAAATGCAAATAATGGTTTCACTGAGTAATCTCTTAAAAGAGTCAATTAGTAGAAATATGTTTAGCTTATTCAGTTTCCTTCTAGAATACTTTCATACCATCTTTGTGAAAAATCATTGCTACAAATCTTTTTCAATTTAGAGCATAACTTTGTTTCGGTGGATTTTAACAATGCCGTTTTCGATGTCGTCATTGGGGAATACAGATTTGGCTAGAAATAATACATTCCACTATTTTAAACAATTTAATATCATTCACACTTTTTAAATTTCTTTTTAATAAACATAAGATAGGAATAAAAAATATGTATTTATTTTATCTTTTTGGATTTCACCTCATGTGTATTAAAATGCTGACATTAAAGGCACAGTTGGGAATACATATATAATCGTTCCCTAGTTGATGCAATTTTGTATTTATAAATATTTTTTAAAGCCAAACAAAAAAGGAATAAGAAAAATGGTGTTTTAGTTTCGAATTTAATTTCACAGAAAAGATTATTAATATTGCTTAGAAGTATTTGCGCAAGAAATTCTCGAAATTATGTCATTGAAAGGAAAAATAAATACATTATTTGTGTTCGATACCCCTTCATTTTGTATTTTATAACAAATTTGAATTTTATGCACAAATTCTTAATAAAATGAAGTTTTGTTGAAATACTTCATATGACCTTGAAAAAAAGCTCTAAAAGTACACGAGAAAATATAAATTAAGATGCAATTAAAAATAAATTTATTTAGAATTCACTGAAATAATATAGATATATTTGATTCATTGGAAAAATGTGAAAAATAATGAAAAGTATATTTAAACCACTTTGCATTAAAAAACTGATTATATATATATATATATATATATATATATATATATATATATATATATATACTCATAGACAAAAATTAGAAAACCAAGAAGTAATTGCCGGATCGTAACGAAACTTGGCATGATGGTATGGTATATGTTGCATTAACATGCAAATGATTAGACATGCAGCGTAATTGGACATTACGTATATATGGTAGAGGAGGTTTAATGTCGTGGAGTATGAAACAGGTAACCGAAGCTTGTTTAAGTGTGTCGAATCACTTACAAAGGAAGTGCTGAGGTGTACATGCCATTACTTCGTTTTCGAAGACAATATGAGCAGTTATCACAGTTTGTGAGGGGAAGAATCATCAGCATGAAGGGAACAGCTAGAAGCATGAAGGGTGGTCAGCTAGGCGAGTAGCTCGTGAATTAGGCCGCTCTTATTGTGTTGTGAGGAGGTGTTGAGACCAGTGGATGCGAGAGATGTCATTTACACTAAGACTTGGCTCAGGATGTCATTAACAGACCAGTCGTCCAGAAGTCCGTCACATCGTGGAAACCACACGCGTACAGCCAAATACTTCATCTGTCGTAATCCAGGTACATGAAGCACCTTCACTAGGGGCCCCTGTGTCTTCTCGAACCATACGAAGACGTCTCGCTAAAGGACAGTTTTGATCGTGGGACCGATAACGTGTGCAGCCCTTGACGCCCACCCATCGACGCCTCCGTTTGGAGTGGTACCACACACAAGGACACTGGAGTGCAGCGGAATGGAACCACGTTGTCTTTAGCGACGAATCCAGATTTCATTTTAGCAGTGATGACGATCGTGCGCGTGTTTGGAGACTCCGTGGTGAACGCCTGAATCCTGCCTTTGCTTTTCTGGGACACACCTCTCTCACAGCTGGTGTGATTGTATGGGATGTATTTGCCTACAATACACGGTCAACCCTAGTATTGATCCGGGACACTGTTACAATTCAGTGGGGTGTCCATGGCATCATGCAACTACATGTGTTGCCACTCAGGCAACGGCTCCCAGGAGCCATTTTTCAACAAGACAATGCTCGACTTCAAACGGCAAGGGTGTCAAAAGACTATCTCCGCACATTTACTACCCTTCCATTGCCTGGCTGATCCACAGATTTGTCTCCAATCGAGCATATCTGGGATCATTTGGGACGGTGAGTTGTGCATCCCACGAGTTTGAACGAACTAGAAGCAAGGTTACAACAAAAATGGAACGAAATGTATCAATACATCATACAGAACTTTTATGCCTCAATGCCCGATCGTATCGTACCATTCATTTGCGCTAGATGGGTTAAACAGGGTATTAAATCCTCTGCCCTTTTGCCTTTTTCTCTGAAGTAAATTATCTTTTTTCTTTGACTTTCTCACCATTTACTTATATCAAAGTAGCTATTACGTATGTAAAATTGCGTTTAATTTTGACAACTCCTTCTTTGTGCGCTAATTTTTTGTCCATGAGTATATATATATATATATATATATATATATATATATATATATATATGCGCGTGTATATGTGTTGTTTATTCTAAAAGTATCACAAAACAGGAATGTACATTAGAAATGCTGATTGGTTCCATGCACTAAGTGAAACGTTATTTCTAAGTAACTCATTAAGTGAGTAAATATTGAAAATAAGTAACTCGTTCCTATCATATTAAAATATTTAAAAAAAATTTTAAAAATTGAAGACCTGTTTTTCTTAAAATCCTTACAATGTGGAAAAACTGAGAATGTATATTTTTTAATTAAAAAATATTCAAAGGTTTCGTACCAATCTTTTTCTGTTATTTTCCTTCTCAAGCGGAATATTATTATCTAGTAACTAGAGTTCCTCAAACTGTAGGAAACACTCTCCAAGGAGGGCGTGATAATTTTAGGAGGGAAGCAGTATCACATTAAATAGTCACAAATATTTTTTAAAATATTAATTTACTGAATGTAAGCAAAATAAACATTGCGATAGTAAAAAAAATAAAATTAACCTTTACACAGATATAATTCACTTATAAATGTATCACTACTGCACAATGTATGTTATAAGCCTCCACACACACACATATTTTAAGTAGTTACGCTTATGTGATGTATTGCAGGGGAGGGGGAATTGAATAGGAATAAATTAGGAAATTATATGATATAAGTAAATCCTTCGAAAACACTGTCAAAGTCCTGTTATTGCATTCTAATGCCTTCAGAATAATTTTTTGGATAACAGTGCAGATAAAATATCCCTACTTCGGAAAGACGTGTATATACGTTCGGGGCATTAACACATGGTTGAATGAGACGTGTATGTATGTTCGGGGCATTAACGCATTTTTGAGTGAGACGTGTATGTACGTTTGGGACATTAACGCATGGTTGAGTGAGACGTATATATACGCCGTTGGCACTTAAGAGGTTAAAGTCGTATTGAAGTGTCTGCGTCAAAGTATAATATTATTGAATTTAATGCATTGTTTTTTGTAATAAGGAAGGCGCGATGAAAATTATGTTTGAATATTTGGTCGCAAATATTGAAATTTTGAGAAGCACTGTTCTAGATTTCACCTCCTTTAAAGACACATTTTGCTTGCAATTAGATAATTTTGTTAATCAATATACTTTTTTTCAAAAATGTTGAAAAATTTGTCATAATGAAAAGTTAAGTGTAAATATATATATATATATATATATTTTTTTTACTTTCTTACTGCACATTTTATTTAATTTAACTTTCTCCTTTATACGCTCATTTTTCAGTGTTGATGATAGATTAGTCTTCAAAAGGTTCTGCTACAATCAGCAAACTCAGCCAAGATGTTTAATAACATAGACGTTATTCGAGACATCGAATCGTAAAGCATAAAAAAGTTTAACGTCTACTGATACTTCGTTTTTCATACCTTATAAGAGTTATGCTCTCGCATTATTTATAATACTTTTATGACAGGTACGAATCCGATGACGTGAATCGGAAGAAGTGATTGCTGTATATTATGCATAAATATGTATGGATAATAATTACTTTTCGAATTTTTAGATGTGTTAAGATAAATCAGTTCTTAATGTAATTATAAATTTAATAAATGTTCATAGATTGTTTACAGTTACAGAGCGTAATTGGGAAATTTACTACCCACTGTGAGATGAGAAATATTGAAATTACACTTCATTCATTTTGTTTCCTTTTGGTCTATATATTTGTGTGGGTATTTTTTTCTTTTATTGATATCTATACACACAACCAGAAGCACGCCAATACATCAAATAAGTTTTGCGAAATTCGGTTAAGTTATCCGACTACGTTCGGAACCGTGATTTTGCAAAAGCGCATAAATGGATAATTTTCATGATATTTAATGTCACTTAGATTAGAATATATGCATAAAATTCTTTTCAGGACATTTTGAGAAAAAACATTTATTTAAGTATAATATTTTTGCAAAAAGTTAACTTAGGATATTCGTTTTACCAAATGTTCTCCTTTTGTGAAAAAATGGTTCTATTATAATAATATTTTACCTGTATATAGCAGCTCAAACCTCTCTACAGAGGCTCAACTAGAATTTTTGAAATATATAACATAGCTGTGGGTTTATTTATATTTTACGACAACAGAGGGGAGGAATTTTGAGAAATAAACGCCAATAATTATTTCAGTTGGTGGTAACTCTGAAAATAATGTGATTTTTTCGAAAATTCTAGTTGAGCCTCTGTAGAGAGGTCTGAGCTAAAAACAGGCAAAATACCATTATAATAGAATAATTTTTGAAAAAATGAGAACGTTTGGAAAAAAAGAGTATTCTAAGTTAATTTTTTGCAAAAATATTACATTTAAATAGTTATTTTTGTCAAAATGTCCTTAAAACAATTTTATGCATGAATTCTAATCTGAGTGACACTAAATATCATGAAAAATATCCATTTAGGTCATTTTTTAAAATCACAGTTCCTTACGTAGTCGGATACCTTAACGGATACCGAATGGGACTCCAACCACATTATTTTTAAAATTTCAAGAAACTAGCACATATAATAAATAAACAATAGTAATATAAATAAATAAATAAAAGACCAGACACATATACGAAATAATTCAATGTGTTTATTTATGTGTGTATATACTTACATACAAACATATATATATATATATATATATATATATATATATATATATATATGTGTGTGTGTGTGTTTCTGTTTCTTTAAAATTCAGGGAAGTCCAAATGATATAAATTAATGGACAGTAATTTTCATTTATGATCTTACAAAGTATAATTCACTATAGGTACAACTTTTGACGCCAGCTCATTATAGCAGATTGTTTGCCATCTATACTTGGCAAGATTAACGTATGGTGGAACAAGCTGTTCAGATTAGACAAAAAAGGGACTGGCTGTTCATTCCATATACTTAGGGCATGATATTTGTGAACTGTTTCAAAAAATGGCTTCACACCGTTTATTTAGCCGACATACAGACGATCATTTGCCACAATGATACACAGGAAAACATTTCGAGAAACAGCCTACTTTGAGCTGAATCACCCTCGCATATCTGGGACTCAAGCAACTTGAATGATGAGTACTGTTGACAGGGCGAGAACAAGGCTTGAGTGTAATTGTAAGAAGACAATTTATAGCATCCAGATGGTGAGCGATGACCGGCTAACTATTTCATTTTATCAATGGAGTAAGACTACAGTAAGGATAGACGGATAGTGCGGTTACACGTGCCAATGAGGCCCACAATGATTGCGGGCGTGAAAATGACCAGCCCATGGAGTTTAAAAGAGTCGGCTTGAAAGTTGACACGGACTCTCGATCTCTTGCATTTACGAAATAAACTCACTCAAAAGTTATGTGTGCTGTGAAGACTCTTGGTTGAGTTTCCGGGGACAGCCGCACTAAGAAATCAAGTGATAAACTTTGCCTAATGGTGAAATACGGAGTGTGGAAGTCAGTTGTACTGGCATACATGAACTGAAATTAAAATATAACTCTTCTGCTGCAAAAAACCCGTATACTGTGACGTATTTATAATGAATAGTATTTTTATTATTTACTTGAGAACACAAAGTCTTTCTTAGCAATTAGCTGTGTGATCCCTGACACTACCATGTTACTAAGTAAAGTAGCGGGGTTATGATGTTTCAAAGTCCTTGCGTGCGTCAAATTCAGAGATGCTCAATAAGTTTGTAGAGTTGAAAAGATGAAAGTTGACGGAAGATGACAAAAGACATCCAATTACTACTTTCCTACAAATCTGATGTTATTTTAAATTGTTAAGGAAGACACAAGTAACTCGTTTATTATTTTAGTTAATGAGAAGAAGCTACACTCATTGCAAGAGCTTTCACTGCCAACAAGAAGGGATATCAGATATATAATAAAAAAAATAAAGAAAAATGAAATTTAACATTTATTGTGTGCGTGCTTTTTTTTTTCGACATTTAAATATATTTTGCTAATTCTTTTACGATATAAAAGAACAAACTTATTTTGAATTTTCTGTTAAAACAAGCATTATATTAGATAAAAATTCAAACAACAAATTTTACAAAAGTTCACGGAATATATTTATATGGTACTTTTTTGTTGAGTTTACATTTGGTAGGAATACATTTGCAACTATCTAAATGAAGGACGGGATATATCAGTCTTAAAGCTTAATCCTTTTTTTAAATATAATTTGTGTTTAATAAAAAATAGCCTTATTATTTAAATGTACTACAAAAGTACAAAGAAAGATAAATTAATCTTAAAAGAGATTTTTTTTAAAAAAAGAATAAATAAATTGTGTTTTGATTTGATAACAGTGTTGCTAAAAAAAGTCTCGCCAGTTTTTATTTTTTTTTCAATTTTTCAAAATTAATTTAGGCTATACATCTTTTTAATCTATATATTTCTTCAAAAACCAGACTGCACATTTATCTTTATTGTAGCAAGTAAACTTATTTGATTTGTATGGAAAAAAATTATCTCTTTGAGTAGAAAACATACAAATTTAGTTTAAGAACGGTATGTATTGTTAGAATATCTTAATCCATAGAATTAACTACTATTCCAGAGATTACTACATTTCTTCTTTTTTATACTATTTAAATTAGCTGAGAAATTATTTTAAAACGAAAGTAAATTACTTTTTTATTATCATAAAGAAATATAATCATGTATTGACTCGATTAGAGCAATTGCAGTATGTATTTAAAAGCTTTTAAAAATGCATTATTCATATATTAGTTATTATTCTATTTTTTAAAAAATTCTGAAAAATTGGGCATTAATAAACCCTTTTTCATTTTTTTTTCATTTTTCAGTAAAAAAGTATTGACAATTAAGGGTTTGTCTTAGAATCAATGGCGTCTTAGGTTCAAATCAATACGGTATGTATATATCTCAAGAAATCTTTGTTACATTTACTGCTAAGCACTTTTCAAGATATTTTCTGAACTCGCTTTAATTAGAGAGCTAGATTACATTTTTACCATAATTAGTTCTCAATAGATTTTCAATGTTTAATTAGACTTATTTTTGAAAGAATTCACATAAGTATTCCTCTGAACGAAGATAACTTTTGGATAGTTTTAGCTCTTCGCAGAAATATCATCTTTCTTCTTAAAAATAATATTTATAAACTTAAGAGAAGACCACTTAATTTTTAGATTAGCAAATGATACCTTAGTAAACAAGTGAATAACTAACGGAAATTACCATCAAACAAATTACGGCATTTTTCAATTTTTGACGATCAAACTTTCTCGAAGATTTTCAATTTACCTGAAACAGCATTAATTTACCAGAGTTTTCGTAATTATCCGGTTTCAGAAGTGATTTTTTTCTATTACTCAAGTTTGTGCTCGTGAACACGTTTGATATTACTGATTTCTGTCGATTTGAAACTTTTTCATTACAACTGGATATACATCGCACATATACTTCTGATTATGCATTTGAGTGTTATTAAATTCTCGTCGTATAAATAGGCTGATGCTTATAATTTAAATCCACCGCATGTAAAAGTTCTCACTTTGGAGTGTTATGGAAGTATAGAGAGTAAAGCATATCAGGCCCATCTCATTTCATCAACTCCGAGTATCCCTCACCGAAAGGGTTTTTACCTAAATAATTTAAATTAAATTAAAGTTTTAAATTAATGGTAACCTACAAAGTTTAAATAATTAATATTTAAGTAATTCATATAAATATATTTTTGTATCCATCCATACATATAAGAATAATTAATTTATAAAGGGTGTTTTTTTAGAGATATAGAACTTTAAATTGCAATAAAACACCGATGTATTATTCGATTGACATGATTTTTTTTATTCGAAAGATAATCTTGTGGCATTACATTTTAAATATGATTTCTGGCATATGACTGCCACGGCTGGCTCGGATGTAGTCCAATCTGGACGTCCAATTTTCAATGACTTTTTCCAACATTTGTGGTCGTATATCGGCAATAAAACGGCGAATGTTGTCTTCCAAATGGTCAGGCGTTTGTGGCTTATCCGCATAGACCAATGACTTTACATAGCCCCACAGAAAATAGTCTAGCGGTGTTAAATCACAAGATCTTGGAGGTCAATTCACAGGTCCAAAACGTGAAATTAGGCGGTCACCCAACGTGTCTTTCAATAAATCGATTGTGGCACGACCCGTGTGACATGTTGCGGTGTCTTGTTGGAACCACAGCTACAGGACATCATGATTGTTCAATTCAGGAATGAAAAAGTTAGTAATGATGACTCTTTACCGATCACCATTAACTGTAACGTTGTGGCCTTCATCGTTCTTGAAGAAGTACGGAGCAATGATTCCACCAGCGCATAAAGCGCACCAAAAAGTCAGTTTTTCATGATGCAACGGTGTTTCGACATACACTTGTGGATTAGCTTCACTCTAAATGCGGCAGTTTTGTTTGTTGACGTAGCCATTCAACCAGAAGTGCGCTTCATCGCTAAACAAAATTCGCTTATGAAAATCGGGAACAACGGCAATCTCGTTTTGTGCCCATTCGACGAATATACGCCTTGCTTGATGATTGTTTTGATGAATTGCCAAACCAAACTGAGAATAAATTACTTGACAGCTGTTAAATCGGTCGCCATCTTGGAAAGTAATGCCAACTTAAACTTCTATACCTGGAAAAAAAGCACTCTTTTTATAAAAAAGTATCTCCTGTTATATATATTTACCATTAAACTCTTATTTACCATAACATAATTGAGTCTTAAATTAAACACATTATTTATCAGAAAATATATTCTAATCATGACTATACTGATCCCATCTCATTAAATTTTAGGGCATTTGCATGGCCGATCTCACGCTTTACTTTCGAATCGAAAACAAGATGTAAAAAAGTTCTTAACAGTTCTGAAAATAAGTATATAGCCGAATTAGTATTTTCGAATTCCAATCGAGTCACTTTGCGTCCCTTTTTCTTAGCGAGAAGATGTGTCGTTCGCTCTCTCTCTCTCTCTCTCAAAGACTTTCTTTTCCAAAAAGTTCTCAATGCTGACTTTGTGACGAATCTATACGGAACTTTATCACTAACCTTCTGAGTCGACCCTTTTTAGGGAAATTTAATTCCCTACCTATTTCCAATCAACTCCAAAAAGCGGACAGGATTCCTTGTTATGCAGATTAGATTAAGTATTTAAGTCAAACGAAATAGTAAAGTTGGAGCAGTAGGAGATAGAGATTGAAGCAGAAAGTTATCGTGGATTTAAATTGAAGATTTCTTGTCAGAGATATTTAATCTCAAGAATTGAGATCCCGAGTGGTAACTATTGATTTGTGTTTAAAGTCTCATTAAAGATTTAGGAGTGAGATTAAAGTTAAATGTTCAATAAGAACATTATTAAATATAATTCTGGGATCTCTTATCGTGGTAATCTCTGCGTGATCGTTATTTAATGTTTAATTAATGAGATCATTAATTAAGTTAATTTAAAGGATATTATCTTTAAAACCTCATAATACTATTTAAATAAATTTGTTAATAAGTCTTTGATTCTATTTGGATAAGATAACCAAATAAAGAAAGTTGTTTATAAAAATGGCTACTGGTTCTTACATGACTCCTATTTATTCTCGTTCTCAAAGTGAGGTCCTAGGAGACCTTCACAACTTGAAACATTATCTATATAGCAAATCTAGCAAAACTAGAGCAATACTTATCAACATGTAAAACTAGTCTATATAATGAGAAGAGTTTCACTGGATGATGGTAATTTATTCTTCATTTAGTTGATGGTGATATGGGCTAACAAATGGGAAAAAAAACAATTTCCGAATAAGCATTTTGTTTTACACTGATTGTAAATCATCTCTATACTTTTTGAATAATAATTTATTGATACGCATTGTATTTTTACTAGAAATGAATTATATTAAAGTTAGAAGAAAAACTGAATATCATTAAAAATAGAAAATTATGTACTTTAGTTTTTACCTCAATCCATTTGATTTTAGAAAGGGTTAGTTTAATTCATTTCAAGAAATATAGTTAGTTTTTCATTAATTGATTTAAATGTTATTCACTTTTTCATATATCATTTTTTTGTTTAAGGTATCCGACTACTTGCGACAACTTTTTTTTGAAAAAATGGAGATATGAGGATTTTTTTTGTGATTTTTAGATTTATTTAGTATATTTTAAGCAAAAAATCTTAAAATTGAAAGCAGAAAAAAATTATTATTATTAAAAAGGGAAAAACTGGTAAAAATGTACAAAAAATTACATAAACGGGGCCCGCTCTGTACAAAATTTTTATGAGAAAATTCTCAATTTTTCAATTTTGATGTGTTACTTTATTATTCGTGTTTGGAATGACCTTCAGGATAAGAGATATTTCAATTTTTACAAAACCTAGAGCACTTTATCTTAGTGATTATACGAAATTGCTTAAAAAGAAAGTGATTATATCCACATAAAGGACTGTAAATTTTTAAATAAAGCAGCGATGGATAAATCTGAAGATCAAAACACTTCTACTGTTATACATAACATACACAAAAAATTTCAGCAAAATATTTTCAAAACCTTTTGAGCAATCGCTGTCCCCGTTTGAACTTTTCGCAAAAAACACATTTCGAGTAAAGCGCATTTTAAAGTTTGTCATCTTGTGTAAAGCTTATATGATGGCCTATAAAATAAAATCATAAACAAAATTTGTCAAATTTTGAAAAAAAATCATGATTTTAGGGTAGTCGGATACCTTAAGATAGATGATACCCACACACACAACCTGGGGTGTGTTCCACTCTGTAAACTCTTTCATACTCTACTCTAATTTGAAATTTTTGATCAGCGACGAATTTAAAGAGTTCCAGGCTCTATCGTTTGACTAGGTCTTAGTAGCTCTAAATCTTGATTATATAATTCTACATGAACAATGGCAATGGGCAGAATTTAGTATTTATAAATTACCCCGCGATTTATATAAATTACCAATAGCATCGAAATTGATCAGGATATCTAAAGGTCGAGAGAGAAAATGACCTTGCCTTATATAATTATAATTTGTAATAGTAAATATGTGTGAAGAATACATGTAATTTAAGTACGATGACAGGTTATTCAATGTATTTAGAGCAGGGGTGTCCAACCCACGGCCTAGGGACAACATGTGGCCCGACTTGAATAATTTTGCGAACCGCGAGATTCTTTGCTACTTTGCGAAATTTGACTATTTTGTACCATGCATTTGTTTTTATTTTTTATTTATTTTTTTTTGTAAAAATTAAATTCCATAACTGTAATTATATTATCACGTTGCTTCTGTTGCTGCGAATCTCTTATTTACTAAATTGAAATTTATCAAACATAAATCGTGTGCTGAAACTTAACGCACAAAACTCTGCAACATCAACTACGATCCGCAAACAGAAATGCATTGAGATCGACTTGCAAAAACTAAGTGAAAAAGTCCAGAAACAGATATCTGACTAATGAAATTAATTAAACATTATTTGATCATTGCATTATTATTATTATACTATTTATGCCTGTATACATGGAAAACAATGAAAACAATAATAATATATCAGTCTGTTTTAAATTTTCACTCCAACAAATGTTTGTAATGGATCCAAATCTAATATAAAGATATATATATATTTATATGCAGCCTGCGGGATTGTTAAGTTTTTTTGAAGTGGCCCGCGAGGTCATTTGAGTTAGCCACCCCTGATCTAGAGTGTAAGGAAGAACTGCACACCACACTCGGTTTCAAGCATTCTCTATCCATGAACGCATGCGTACCTGTTAGTTATTTCCCTCACTTCAGCAGAGACAAGTTTCGTTCGAAAAAAATGAAGTTAAATATATATATATATATATATATATATATATATATATACATATATATTACTTAATGAAACATTTTTTTAATCGTAATTCCATATACCCTATTTTGAAACGTATCTCATTTCATATCGCTTTTTAATGATTAAGAACTACAATTTCAGAGATCATTTTTCATTTTCGTTAAAGGAATTAACCCTTTATTTACAGATAGATTTATTCGCGATTTCTTGTAAAATAATATTTTAGTAGCATACCTGAACATGGTGGTCTTCAACCTTTCAATGGCTCAATAGCTCAATTAATAAATTCACTATGATCTATGGACTACAGCAATAAATTAACAGTTACAGGCGAACCACACGACTTTCAAAACAATATTGTTATCAGGGAATTAATATAAAGAAATGGAGATTTGTTTTACAATATTATAACTAATTCTAAAGGAAGATATAGCATTTATAGATTTGTATATATATACAGGACAGTGGCAGATGCACAAGAATTTTTAAGGGGGGAGGAGGTGTCCAGGGTCGAAAATCCACCATTCTCGTATAATACTTCAATGCCCCACTCAACATATTCTTTTGATTTTATCGATTTTAGGAAACAAAAAACAGCTAAAGATTAATTATTAAATAAATAATTCACATCAATTAATAAAATTTATTAATTATCACAAATATTTAATTAAATTTTACGCATTATATAAATAAGATTATATGATTATAATCAATACAATAAATGAAGGGCTATGGGGAGGTTTGGTCCCGGTGCCTTATTTGTGTCATTGATACAGGGTGATTCTTAAAGAAGTTTACATTTTTTCTGATACTGTAAAACAGTGATAGTCAAAGACATTCACCATCTCACCGAACCGTAAGGCAGATGTACGCTAAAGGTTTGTGTCTCCTCCTTACGGGAGTGAAGCAAGTTATAGACACAATGCAAAACGTGCGAGTTTCCCCAAGGGTAAACGTGTTCTTTTCAGCATCCAAAAATAAGTATGAGTTTTCTGCCCTTTCATGGGTACATATTTATGTAAAGTTTACAATTGCAAAAACACATAGAATAAGAAAAAATAATGATTAATTGTTTTTAATGAATATACTATCTGATTTTTTTGAAGAACTAAATATTTCTTTTCTAGAAAATTTTATATAAATAAATTTCTATCCTATATTGTTTTATTAAAAATAGGAATTCTTTTAACAGGACATTTTATGAGCATTTTTAAATAAATTGTTCATTGATCAATTGATCATTTATCATTAAAATATAGATCAATTTTCCTTTTTTCATTAATTGAATTATTAATTTTTTGAAAAACAAATAACTTTTATGAATACTTTTTCTATGCAACTTTTAAAAACGAATAATTACTTTACTCAAAGTCATAATTTTTCTTTTTGCATTTTTCCTTTCTTTAACATTATTTAAAAGGCACTTTTACCTGTGTTTCCTCCTTATCATCCATCTTCTTTTAAGTATTGCTGCAACAAAGACGTACAAAAGATTCCTACACAACTTTTAACTATTGGATCTGGAACGTTTCCAATGACCATAAAAACTTCAAAATTTTTTTTTATTTTGTTTTATATAGAAATAAAGGTTTAAAGAAAGTAGGTCAGTGGATTTGTTTCTTAATTTGACCATAAGCTTTTTTTTCCCTAAAGAAATAACACCATAGTATCTTTATGATATAAAGCATGGAGTCTTAAATCTGCTTCGACATGATACACAACTCAGCAACAAGAAGAAATGAAACTAGAAGAGAGGGTGACAGCTAGGAGAAAAATTTCCCTTTTCGATCCTGCAAAGCGTAGTTTTATGGTGAGCGGTGTCGCATGTGTCACTTTCAGGACTGCCCCATGTCTATTATTTGTAGAGCTCGAGGATCATTGGAGGTGACAGGGCATCTAACATGAACACTCTGGAAGTTGTAGAGCACTGAGCAATTAAGAATGAGTAGGAATATTGCCTATATTTTACTGAGATGATGAGCTTCATGCCTTGTACCTCTATGCAGAATGACATTTTAAAAAATGCAGGCATTAATTTATAAATTATTTTTCAATGTTTAATATTTTTTAAAATTTAGAACATTTGTTACTTTTGTTTAGTGTATATTTTCAAAACAATTTTCATGGTATAAATGGAATTTATTGTTTAGTGGTTACGTATTATTTTACAATGTGTTTCATTAATTAAGAAAAATTGTAGTTTTCTTATGTAATGATATTAATGAATATTTAAAGAATCCTTTCTAATTATATTTTGTAATAAATATATAAACTATTAATTTATAATTATTTATATTTCATTAATATTTTTACTTGTCCTGGAAATAAATTTATTTTCTCCCAATGCTATAAAATATCTAAAATAGATTACAGTCATTTATACTTATTTTCGTGGCCGCGGTAGCCGAGTGGTACAGGTATCGGACCGTGGCTTGCCTTATCACGAGTTCGAGCCCAGTATCACTAAAGACCCGCCGCGTAGGACAGAGATGCACGTTAAATCTGTCGAGAGCTGAAACATCCTCCCGTTGGTGTTGTGTGCTAGTTAGGAGAGGGGGTGTCAGCTCAGGTATCGTCCACGTCACTAGACCATGATTCAAAATTACGTGGTCCGTCACAAAAAGCCCTCGTGTAGCTTAACAGGGCAACGTTAATATTCAATCAATCAATGTACTTATTTTCAAAGTATTGCCTGTTATTCACAAACATTAATGCAATTTATGAGATAAATAAAAAGTATTTTTATGAATATAGGATGCCATTAATTTTTTATAATAATTTTAAAACAAATTAGTCCAAAAAATGTATAATACTGAACTAATGGAAATATAGAAGGAAAAATATTTTATTTCAGGAAGTCCCTCATGAGTAAAAAAATAAAATAAATATGTGTATTAGAAAAGTTTGGCTTGAATGATTCAATAAATTCCAATAAAAAAAAAACAATTATTCAGGAAAAGATTATACAGAAAAAAAATACTAGACGGGAAGCAAAAATAAAATTTTGAAAAATAATATAACCCGCTTTATACACATAACTAAACAACCTACGCTTAATGCAAATCATCAATTTTTCAGTAAAATTTATAAAAGCAGTTTTCACAAATGATATATCGTATTTATTAAAAGTTATAAAAATAAAATTATTTTTTAAAGTCTTTGTTCATGTTTTATTATTGCATGATAGCATTATTTCACAAAAATAGAATTAACACTAATAAAACGTATTCTTTGTAAAAATCATTTTATATTAATGCCTGTTATACACTAATTCAGCGTTTCTGAAACTGTGGGGCACACCCCCTTGGGGGCATGACAGCTCTACGAGGAGGGCACGAGCATATCGAAGAGTCGAAAACAAAAGATTATTTAAAAATTATTAATTCACTGAAAGTAAACAAACAGAATACATTCTGATATAATAAAAAATAAAATACGCAGTCACACTGATATAATACACTTATAAATGTATCACTGCTACACAATGTATTGTACAATTAATTTAACAATACTAAGTTAAGGACAAGTTTCTTAATTACCAGTGATCCCATGAGCTTATCATATATATAATTAAAAACAAAAATAAATAACACGTATCTTGATAATGTGTACGGTTTAAACATTTCGCTTCCCAATGCAAACCGTTTTCCACGTAGGCACGCGTATGTAATATATGGGGGGGGGAATAATGAAACAAATAATCTGAAATAAGTAAATTGTCGGAAACACTATCATAGTTCTTTTATTGCATTCCAAAGCCTTTGGAATAATTTCATGGATAGCAGTGCACACACAGAATAGACTGTACTTCGGAAAGACATATATACACCCGGGGAAAAAAACGATTTGTCTTAACGAGGCGTTTATATATGGCGTGGACACTTAGGAAGTTAAATTGTATTGTAGTTTTAGCATCAAAGTATATTATTTTTGAATTAAATATATTTTTATTGTATAAGGGGGGAACGAGATGAAAATTATAATTGAATATCGGGTCACGAATATTGCAACTTTGAGAAGCACTGCACTAATTGCTCCAACGCTGAATATCGATTAATGAAATTCTTAGGAGTAAATACATATTTCATCTTTAAGGTGTAATACAAGTTTCTTTCAGAAAAATTGCATTATTTTAATCTACTTTTTCAGTGTATTCTATCTTTATATATAAAAATCTTCTGTGTGCGTCTAAACTCCTCCTAAACGGCTGGACCAATTTTGATGAAATGTTTTGTGTGGGTTCAAGTGCATTCGAGAATGGTTTGGATTTACAATTCGGTCCAATATCGCAATTAGTTAAAAATATATTAATTAAAAACATTAAAGATATTCAACTCAATATTTACCTACATTGTTGTAACATTATTATTGTTATAAAAATGACGTAAGTTGGCGTCGAAAACTGATTTTTAGCCTAGCTGTCAAAACCGGGTCTTTATTGTATCAAAAATGCAAAGGAATAATTATTTTTAACGTCTTTAATTAATATATTTTTAAATAATTATTATATATGTAATTCTTCTGTGCGTGTGTATGTGTGACTGGACTTCTAAGTAGCTGGATGGATTAGGATGATATTTTTTGTCTGGGTTCAAGTGGATTCAAGAATGATTTAGATTCAGAATTCCGCCCGATATAGCAATTAGTTAAACATGCGCCAACATAATGTAAGGGTGCAAGATTGTTTCTAAAAAAATCGTGAAAAATATTCTTGAGGCCACTATTTTGAGAAGCAAATTTCAAGATGACGTTGTACTTCTACCACGGATCCCAATGATTCTTTTAGTCTCACCCATTCAAATATTTAAAATTTCCATTTTACTTGGTATTTGCTATGACCATTAATAAGTCCCAAGGTCAAACAATGACAATTTGTGGCTTAGATTAGAAAAGCCTTGCTTTTCGCACCGCCAGTTATATGTGGCATATCCGAGGTTTGGAAAACCATTGCATTTGTTTGTTTATACCCCCCAAGGATTAACCAAAAACAATGTACATTCAATGGCATTACGATAAATTTATTTTTTATGCATAAAAAAAAACCTGTTATGAAAATTGCTTGAGTTTTAACTTTTTTACCCTTAAGCAAAACAAGTTTAAGTTTCTATTCAGAATAGGTTCTATATTCAACTTAGTTCATAGTAAATGCATACTCACACGCAATCAATAGGTCGAATTGCGTTAACTGTACATGTGATGATGTCAAATATTAAAATAACTTTTTTTTATAAAAAAAATCATCAAAACGGTACAGATTGTTACAACTTATTCAAAAAAGTTTGTACTTTTCGGAGATTTAAGACCTGTGTACAGGACAACGTCGGTCGGAACCGCTAGTATAATATAAATCAGAAATAAATTTATATATACTATATACTATAAGCCATATATATATACTATATATATACATGTATAATAACAATTTTTTTAAATATATATTTTAGAATAACACACATATACATAAGAAAAAAATCACAAGTGTTAAGTAAAACACGATTTGTTCATTGTCTGGTAAGTTTTAATTAACAACACTTGACGCATCAACTTTGGTCTGACTTTATTGATGCAAAAAAGTATGGTATAATAAAATTCTTAGATTATATCTAATTATTCTTTAAATTAATTTCAGACACGATAATTAGGAAATGTGTAATCAACAGACAGACTTTATAGAATTTGTATAGTGTAAAATTGAATTTAAAGCTTATATATATATATATATATACTCTACACACACACACACACATTGCTAACCATTGAAACTGCTACACCAAAAAGGCGACCTCCTGCAGATGTGAAATTTAAAAGACAGGAAGAAGGTGATATGTTATGCAAATGATTAGCTTTTCAGTGCATTCTGACAAAGCAGATACCAGTAGCAACACATACAATGTGTTTAAATGACGAATTGTTCAAACAGTTTCTCATGCACAAATTGCATTTGAACGATGTGGCCTCGTAAAAAAAATATTGTGATGCCTCGTGTATGAAGCAGAACTGCAGTTCTGACTTTAACATATGTCGAAATGCAGAGTTCCATAATTGCGGTTTATGGTATCACAGTATCACAGCTCAGGATCGAATCACTATAGAATCAGGATTTTTGTTTTCAGGACAGTAAAGCGGAACGTCTTGCTGGATTTCAACGGCCTTTTATCTTTAGCATCCGGGAATACAACCATGTTACTCGCTTGGACTTAACGGATCTTTAGCTATTTCAAGACCACTGGGTCAAGAATAGGTGTCGTTTGCATGACAATAAATGTATGTTCAAACAGTTCGACAATGTTTGCATTAGCATGAACTTTCAACTAGGAGACTATGCCCGCAGCTACCCTTAACATTACATCACAGAGAGGAACATCTTTAATATTGGGATCAATGATGAACATTTGATGCAAGGATGGGGAGACGTCATTTTTTCGGATGAATACAGGTCCTGTTTTCAGCATCAATATGGTTGCATCCATTTAACGTGGCATTGTGGTGAACACACATTGATAGCATGCATTCGTCATCGTCATATTAGCTCCTCACCTAGCATGATAGTTTGAGGTGCTATTTGATATACGCTTCTGTCTCTTCTTGTTCACATTGGCGTCATTTTGGTTAGTGCACGTTACACATCTCATGTGTGTTGCAGCTCATGGCTCTACTCTTTCTCTGAGCCCCGCGAAACCCTACGTATCAGCAGGATAATGGACGGCCACATGTTGTAGATATTGTACGAACCTTCTATGATACGGAAAAGTTCCGCTTTTGCCCCGGCCTGCACGTTTACCAGATATCTCGCCAATAGAATTTGTCTGTCCCATGGTTGCCGAGCTATAGACTGACACGTCACCTTACAACAGTCACAACAGTTGATGAGCTGTGGCATCGTGTTGAATCTGCATGAGCATCTACACCTGGACATCCCATTCAATGTCTGTTTGACTCAATGCCAAAACATTTAAGTATGTTATTATTGCCAGGAGTGGCGGTTCTGGATACGGATTTTTCAAGATCTATGCACCCAGATTTCTTGAAAATTTAATCACTTGTTATTTTCAATATGATATATATCTTTAATAAATATAATTTTGTTACCCGGATTTCTTAACTATGTATCAATTTTAATGACCAGTAATGTATATTATTTGCATTAAATAGCTTTAAATAGGATTAATCAAAGCCTGTGTTTAACTATTCTGAAAATCAGCGGAAATCAAGTTTCTTTGATCTGGAAGTCCTTAAATATATAAAAAAAATTAAAAACAAATAATTCTTTGAGCTTTTATAATGTTTCAAACAACATTTATTGTGTTGACTTGATATTTTCGCAAATCGTCATTAGATTATTTAAAATTTGTTTGGTTTTACCCGTTTATGACCTGACGGTTTTTCTTGTTGATCCTAACTCCATTTAAAAATTTATTCAAAATTAATACAGTTAATAATCATTACAAATTCTATATGTTCCTAACTGAGATCACATCGATGTGGTTATAGCCTCGGAAAGGGAAAAGCAAAACCAATCATGTAGCCTAAATGGACAACACTTACTAATATATATATATATATATATATATATATATATATATATATATATATATATATATATATATATATATATATATATATATATATATATATATATATATATATATATATATATATATATATATATATATATATATATATATATATATAATATATATATATATATATATATATATATATATATATATATATATATATATATATATATATATATAGCAAAATAAAAAAGTGGTAATTGATATATTAAATATGAAAAAGTCGTGCTATAAGAAATGGATAGTATTCTTGATGGTGTACTCTTTGGTGAGTTTTTAATGATTTACTCTAATCATTTGTGAATATACTGTGTTTTAATTTGAACATTCGGTTTTTAGAAATTTTTATTTTGAACTTTCGGATGTTTTAGTTTGAACTTTCGGATTTTTTAGTTTGAACTTTCGGATTTTTTAGCTTGGACTTTCAGATTTTTTAGCTTGAACTTTCAGATTTTTTAGCTTGAACTTTCAGATTTTTTAGCTTGAACTTTCAGTTTTTTTAGCTTGAACTTTCGGATTTTTAGTTTGAACTTTCGGATTTTTTAGTTTGAACTTTCGGATTTTTTAGTTTGAACTTTTTGATTTTAGATATTTTTTAATTTGAACTTTCGGATCTCAAATACTTATTTTTTCTACCTATACAACTATTTTAAAGATGGAAGCATCATCTTGGGCGTTTGATGGTTCACTTATATTATGCACTAAATTGTTTTTAAATTTTAATATTTTAATATTGTAATATATTTCAGAATGCGATGGCGAATAGTTTTATTTTTCAGGTATAATGGTTTAATTTTAACTTTTTAATTTAAAGTATAATGGTTTAATTTTAACTTTTTAATTTTTAATTTTTAAAATTTTTTTTTTGAAATTTGGATATTTTCCAATTAACTTACCAAGTTGCAATAGGGAGAAGCTTGGCACCATCAAACTAGATTAACTCCATTTATCGGTCCTAAGTCCAGGATGCACTTGGATATTTTATAAATTTTTATTTTATTTTATAATTTTTTAATTTTGTTTGTAAACGATGGAATATTATCTTTTATATTCGCCATTGATATTTTGAAGTGTTTTGTTATTATAAGGTTCATATATTTCAATTGATAATTGTGATTTTTTTATATATTTAATATATATATATATACACTCATTGACAAAAAAAATAGCGTATCAATATAAAATTGCGGGATGGTGACGAAACTTAGCAACTTAGCATGAAAGTGCATGTCAGAGAGATATGCGTATGATTAGAAATACAGCGTGATTGCGCATTACGTATAGCTGGTAGAGGGCGTTTAAAATCGTTCTCCGTGGAGTAAAAAACAGGTAACCAAAACTTGTTTAAGTGTGCTGAACCATTTACAAACATAGGGTGGGTGTAGACAAGTCATTACATGTTTTCGAACACAATAGGAGCCGCTGTTCGTAGTTTGAGAGGGGGGAAATCATCGTTATGATGGAACGTGGGTGGTCAGCTAGGCGAGTAGCTCGTCAATTAGGCCGATCTGATTGTGTTGTGAGGAGGTGTTGGGACCAGTGGATCCGAGAGATGTCATTTGCATGAAGACCAGGCTCAGGATGCTCTCGACAGACCAGTTGTCGAGAAGACCGCCACATCGTAAGATATTCACGAGTACTCGTACAGTTAACTGCTTCATCGGCCGCCATCCAGGCACAGATAGCACCTTCAAAAGATGCCCCCGTGTCTTCTCGAACCATTCGAAGGCGCCTGGCTAATGGACATTTGGGATTGCGGCGCCTGTTACGTGTGCTGCCTTTGACGCCCACCCATCGACGCATCCGTTTGGAGTGGTGCCACGAACGAGGAAACTGGACAACAGTTGAGGCAGGTCTTTAGCGACGAATCCAGATTCAATCTCAGCAGTGATGACAATCGTTTTCGTGTGTGGAGACCCCGTGGTGAAAGCCTCGATTCTGCATTTGCTTTACAGCGACACACCGCTTCTCATCTGCTGTGATGTTATGGTGTGCCAAAGCCTACAATACACTTTCAGCCCTAGTATTGATCCGGGGCACCATGACCGCCCAGCGGTATATCCATGACATCCTGTAACCACATGTGTTGCCACTCATGCAACGGCTCTCAGGAGCCATTTTTCAAGAAGATAATTCTCTTCATTTTACGACAAGGGTGTTACAAGGCTGTTTTCTCACTGTTACTACACTTCCTTGGTGTGTCCTATGCCGAAGTTTGTATCGAATTGAGCATATCTGGGTTCATTTGGGACGGCGAGTAGGGCATCCCATGAGTTTGAACGAACTAAAGGCAAGGTTGCAGCAAATATGGAACGAAATGTCTCAATACAAAATACATAACTTGTATGCCTCAATGGCCAATCGTATTGCATCGTGCATTTGCGCTTGAGGGGGTTCAACAGGGTATTAAACTATCTGTTCTTTTGGTCTATTCTCGGAAATAAATGATCATTTTTCTTTGACTTTCTAATATATTCTTTGTATCAATGTAGTCATTACGTATGTAAAACTTTGTTTCATTTTGACGACTTCTTCTTGGTGCGTTAATTTGTTTGTCCATGAGTGTAATTGAGATCATGGTCCTGAGCAGGTTAAAATCTGCTGCATGGTTAACCCGTTACTAGCCATTATCACACATATGTGATCACGCGTTTCTACCTCCAGTTCTCACGGTATCATATATGTGATTGCGTTTTCCCTGCTCTGGGGCATATGGTCACATCGGTGTGATTTGATTTTGGAACGTTTCTGTATTAATTTTTACAAGACACTAGATGGGAGGTAAAAAGGTCCGTTTTTTTAATTAATGCTTTACAAAACTTTTAATTTTAATATGTACTTTCAGCTCCGGGTTTTTTGATTATAAGGACAAATATACTTATGAGTGTGCATATGTTTAGCTCTTTCGAGCGAATCGTACATTAAAAGTTCGTGATTTATTGCACTTCGGATTTCTTTTATATTTTGACTAAGTTGGAAAATGGTGGAAATCTTATTTGTTTATTGGACATCCGACATTCATAATAATAGTTTTATTATTAATTTAATTTAGTTTGTGTCCGTATTTTTAACATTAATTTTTTATCCTCACTTTTTTTAAAAAAGCTGATATTCATAGAAGAAACGCGGTGACTCATTTTTAATTCAGTAAGAACGAGCAATTAATTTTCGTTGCTATCGCAACCAGAGTTATATTCATAAGATCAGAAAACACAGTACTAATGTGATACTAAGAAATCTATAGGCAATAAAATGATTCATTAAAAATAAGAAATAATATTAACTGCTTTAAAATAGTTGTGTCTGTTCGAGTTACACAAAGTTTATAATGAGAGTACTTTTATCGTTTGAGATTTGTCAGATGGTATTTAAAAAGTTTTACAGCTATTTTGGTTTAATAATCATGGTGAAAAGAAACCCCTATTTTATTAAAATAAAAAAAAATCTCTAGATTTCGCAATTGTTTTCTTTTCTTTTAATACAACGAAACTTTTTGAACTGTATGGTCAGATATTATCAATGATAGTAAATTTTAAATTTAGCGTACTTGATTGCACATTAAAGATACTCTATGATTTTTTTAAAAATAAATTAGGTTTAGCAGTGAAATTTACCAGCTTACTTGCGTGCGAAAACTATCGGGTGGCCCGGGGAAACGTTTCTTTAACCTTTCGTCGATCCTGAAGGGGTTAAACTCACTTAAAAATATTTTTTAAACCGAGTTAAACTTTAATTTAAATAAATAATTATTAAATAAAACTTAGGAAAACATATTTATATCCTTCTATTTCTTATTATTAGTAAAGTGCTTGTGGCGGAATGCAGATAAACAACGCTAATTTATGCCATCTGAATACTTCTTACTAAACTACAGCACAGTCTCTGAGATTTTGGTGTTACATTTTTAATTGAGGTATTCTAATACTATATACAAATATTTTAGTATAACTAAACTGCTTCAGCAGTGTTTTAACTTACTATTTGGGTATTTCTTTTAATTTTTGCTTAATGATTTTGTGTTATGATCCCGTTATTTCTAAAACTACACATTATTATCGTAGTAAATCTTGTTTTTAAAAACATTATTACACTAATAAATGCAGTTTTAATGGAAAACTGCACAATTAGTCTATATTGGCAGTAATACAAATTTTAATAAATGTTAAATAAAACTAAAATTCTTAAACTAGGCAAAATAAATGATGTTGAGTTAAGTTTTTCATAATGATAGGTATTATAATAGGATTTTAGGAAGATTTTAAAATAAACGGTTTATTGATCACAACAAGTAATTAAATGTTTACAATAAACAATTTTTATGTTGGTTCAATTGTACATTATAAATTCCCAATGACAATAAGTTTGTAATATATCTTTACTCAAAATATTGGCTTAAATGTACCAAAATATTTTGTTTTAAATAACAACAAATCTGGAATTCTAATAATGAATACAAGAAGAACATTCTATGTATGTGCCTTTTCTCAGCTATTTTCTATAAGTTTACTTTTTCTTCAAATTATTCTTAAAATCAAATTTTCATGTCATATATTTTTCAAGCAAAAGCTTGCATTTTCTCGATAAAAATGCATGACATATTCATGTCCTATGAGAATCCAGTTTCTGTAACATAGTCTTTAGAAGGAAAAAAGACCAAATTCCTCTATGGTAGCTATGTTTTGATAAAAATACTTCGAATTTGTTTCGAGCTCAATGTATCGTTACAACTAGAATTTAGAGTTCAATAAAATTTCCCAAACAGCATGAATATATTTACTACTTTCCTAACACTCCGAAAGAAGGCCTGGCAATATTATTGAAACGTATATAATATATAGATATTTGCATAATTATTTTCATAGCCATACTTTGTAATTATTTTAAAATTCATTAAATACTTCTTAAAATTTTTCTTTTATTTTAGAAAAGTCAAACTCTATGTGGATTAAATGTATAAACAATAGTCTTATGTGTAGTAGGCCCGAAGGTAGTGGGCGTCAGAATGTTTGAGGAAGAAGCAAACATAATCATAAAAATAGCTACTTTTATTCTGTCTTTAGCATTTTATGAAATATACAATTTTATAATTTAACCCCAGGATCAATATGAAGTCCTAACCTTTAATCGAATAAATTAGTTTTTAAAATTCAATTATCTGGATTTGAAGTTCTTTGTTATGATCCTTCTCGAAATAAGATAGCTCAGTCAGCTCCAAGGTTGTTTACTTCACTTAATTTATTGAGGATTCTTCATTGACTATTAATCGCAAAATTTGCGACCGTCCAGTCACTGTTCTCCTTTTCTAAGACGTGGAAATAACGCTTAACGATCAACGATTAATCATTAACCTCACATACTCAACGACATGCACTGGAATAGTAGCTACATTTGCATAAAATATAGTCATTTTTGACAGGGTTTTTAAGCTAACATCAATCTCAAAGAATATTTTCCTCAAGAGGATTAATAGAAAACCCCGAATAGTACCCGTAAAAGTCTTTCAAAACAAAAAAAATAATAATTTTTGGCCTTTAAATTTGAGATGTTGTAATACCTCAAGCAACAACTAAATAATAAAATTGTGTTTTAAAGTTAGAATTGAGCAAAAACTTTCTTGTGTTAAATTACTGTAGCATTAAAAATAAGGTATTTGACTATGAACAACATCATAGTTTTTAGTTTAGTGATGAAATAATTGTGAATTAGACTTCATTAAACTCTTTTTCAAAAATTATTTTAAATAGAAATTTCATAGAAGTTTCGTAGGGTTCCGCAAAAATATGTATTGAATGTATTAATAGTATGAAACTAAAAGTTCATGATAGATTGTTCTCAATAAACAATATTGTAGTACATTCATTGCGACAACAAATTGAGCACCAAGAAAAAGTCGTCAAAGCAAAACGAATTTTAGATATGTAAGTACTACTTTGGTATAAGTAAGTGATTAGAAAATCAAAGAAAAATATGATAGTTTATTTTTTGCGGAAAAGAGTATAAATGAACTGAAATTTTAGTACTCTGCTGGACGCTACTAGCCCGAATGCACGATACGATACGAGTGGGCATTACGGCATACAGGTTCCGTATGATGTGCTGAGGCATCTCGTTTTACTGGTGCTTTAAGCGCTTCTCATTATCCAGCTTGCCATCCCATATGACACAGGGCTCGGTTGGTGACAAATATAGGGATCAGGGAAGTGTGGTAATGTGGAGGAGGAAGTCATGTGGAATCGTTGATGTATGGGTTCAAACATTGTCTAGTTGAAAAATGGCTCCTGGGCATCCTACCATGAGTGGCAACACACGTGACTGAAAAATAACATGGACATACCACTTGGCTGACATTGTTCCATGAATCAATATTAAGGGTGATTGTGTAATATTAACCATATCATCCCATACTATGACACCAACTATCGGAGAGGTGCGTCGCTGTAAAGCAAAGACAGGATTGAGGCGTTCACCACAAGGTCTAAACACACGAACGTGATTATCATCACTGCTCAAATTGACATAAAATTCATCGCTGAAGAAGACCTAGTTCCATTCCGTCGCAGTCTAATACCATCATGCTGGATACGACTTCAAACACTGTCATTGGTGGTTGAGCGTCATTGGCAGCACTCGTAATGGGCGCCGCGATACGAGATATCATTCAACCAGAAAACTTGCATTGTTTTGGGCCCATAGTGAATATGCTACCTGTGTCTGAAAAGTGGTCAATGAGGCAGTTGACTCTGCGTATACGTGTTGTACGATGTTGCGGTCTTATTGACGACTAGTCTGCAGAGGGCATCCAGAGTTTGGTCACCGCGTAAATGACGTCTCTTCTGTCTACTGTTCTCAACACCCCCTCGCAATCAAATAAGGACGACCTACTTGACCAGATACTCACCGTGGTAGCTACCCAGCTTTTATCACCCCAATGAATCTTCCACTCTCGAATTCTGATAGCTTCTGATATTGTCTTCGATGGTGGAGTGACAACATATCCACATCGGTGTTTCCTTTGCAAAAAACTAATTAAACTCAAACAAACTCTGCTTATTTGTTTTATACTCCAAGGAGAACAAAGTGCAACGCCCTCTAGTGACATTACGCAATGCACAATCATACTGTAATTCTAATCATTTATATATCTGCCTTAATGTCAAGTTTCATTACTATCATATATATAGTTTTTTGGTGTTCAAATTTTTAAGGCAATGATATCATAAAATATTAAGGCTATAATATCACAAAAGCGTCAGAATTTGCTCATAAAGATATTTTCTGGAGCATTATGTGGTTAAACATGAAAATTCCAGTCCCTCAAAATTTATTATAGAATTATATATATGTTAAGTATAACTGAACTAGGAATACATAGATTATAAGTCGGTGAGAGATAATCGCTTCATTTTTTCGTGAATAATCGGTATCGATATTTGTTATAGTCATTGCTAATTCCTAATATTCACGTATATTATGTCCCCAAAAATATGAAAAAAACAAAGGCAACTCGTAGAGTAATGATTAAAAAAATATATATATGTGACGAATACTCAACCCTTTATATGTCAGTTGGCCTAGCATCCATACCAGTACACCTCAAACCACTTCCTACATAACTAATGCGAGTTTCGCTCCCTTGCTGTAACCCCGTGTGGACGAACGGCACACTCTCATAATCGACGCTTAAAATAGGATTCCGCTGTATCCATGGCTGCGGCTAAAGAATCTTTTGTTTAATCCTTGTAATTAAATATCATATGATAGACGGCTGCATTCTTTATTATTCATGTCAGTCGCAATCTTGTCTGCTTAGTCAAGTACTTCAAGTCATCATATATATATATATATACCTCAGGGTGGTCCAGCTAGTAATTGTTTAGCGAACCTATATTTACATTTTTTTGAAATAGATCATGTTGTAAATGATTCTTACTTAATTTATCGTTATATAGAAGATATAATAATTTTTGGTAAAAATAGTGAATACAAACCAAATATTACATTCTGCCCTGATTATCTCAAGCTCCTTAAAACTAACTTCAACTCTAATAGGGTGGAATTCTTGGATTTAGACTTGCATCTTATTAACAATATTATAGTCAGTAACATTTTTGACAAAAGAGATTCGTTTAAGTTCCATATAATTAAAATTCCCGTATGGAACAGTAATTTACATATATCAATTTACAGAAATATCATTTTGATTTTTTTATTTAGAAATGATAACTTAACTACCCACAAAATAGATAAATACAATAATATAAAAAAAATTTTCAGTGTTGTTTAGATCATGAATACCCTTTTAATTTCTTAAGAACTTATATTCATCACAAATACATTAACCTTCTTGCTACTTCGAATTCCAAATCCACCACACAACAATAGGTTTTCAAAGTCAGCATGTTAGTGGTCTTGCTGTGAAGATTATATCATAACACTCATATCACAGTTTACATTTTTTCCACACACATCTTGAACTTCTTACACATTGTTGACAACCAACCAAATTATAGCCTAGCAAATTTACATTTTTGACAATCAACCAATTCAAATTTTACCATATTTGATTGTCGTCATTTTATACTTGTCTTTTCTGGCTGGTATAAAAGTAAGCTCAAAAGATGTGGTTATGTATTTTCGAATTTTTTAACTTAGTGAATAATTGACTTTCATTAATGGCAAGACGCTTGTTTCTCTTCCTAAAAGCTTTGTGAGTAAAGAAATTTTGTTAAATTAATTTTTGAATGATACTTTTCTCATGTAATTGTTTTAGCATTTTTCTACTTTTCTTACATAATTATTTTGTGATTTTGTGATTTTTTTTCTGCATTAAGAGTTTTGGGAGAGTTTGTTACATAATAGTAGTGATTGGTTTTATCATGCTCTCTGAGTTATCCATACTCTGAAGTATTTGGTTTTCCTACCGAGTTGCAAAGGGGGAAGGTTGGCGCCTTTAAACTAGTTTAACCCCACTTATTCGGTCCTAAGTCCGAAATTGCTTTCTGACTCGCTAGGTTCTGCTTTTTTGTAGTTCTTTTATTTCTCTATAATTTTGTTCTTCATGTTCAGCTTATATATTTTTATTATGCTATTTCTTGTTATGTTCTTTATCTATTATTTCTTGTTTTTGATAAATAATACATATTTCTTTTAAATATATATATATATATATATATGTATATATATATTATACATATATATAAAATTTTGTTATAATTTCCCAAAAAACATATACATTTTTTTATAAACTTTGATACTTAACATCTTTTAATAACAGTTACAAAAATATATGTCCTTTAGAAATTTTACTCCTAAATACATTTGGGAATCCACATGTGTACATTTAAGACTTATGAGACTCAGAAGAAACAAAAGGTTATATATATATATATATATATATATCCAATATAAGAATTTTTTAATATATAATCATATACATATACATACACATATATATAAATTTATACACACATATACATATATATATATATATATATATATATATATATATATATATATATATATATATATATATATATATATATATAACCTATATATATATATGAACCTTTGCTCCTTTAGTTGAATAATTCAGACTCTATCTTAAAGCTCGTATTGATATTTTTCACAGAGCAGTAGACATGACGTTTTCAGAAATATTTAGTTGCCATTAGTAATAGTATAAAGATGAGACACTTCATCATACTGGTGAATTTTTATTGTATTATTTGTTGTTTAATATTGTGCATTTGATGTAATTAGAAAAACGAAGTAATTTTATGAAATACGTTTAATGATAAAGGAAAAGGAATAACTCTGCATCTAGACAAGTATTTAGTGAATAGACTTGAGTGAATAATTGTTTTATTGTTTTATCAACAAACACAGAACTAACCTTATAATGATTGGCAATTTTTTTATAAACTGGTTTTCCAAGGAAACCTACATACGCCCGCTCAGAAAGCCAATGAATGACAGTATATTTGATTGTTTCACTGATATAATTTACATACATAAGTATAGTGTAGGGTAGTGGATGATAACGGTGGTCCGCGAGCCTTTTAGAAGGCCGCGAAAATATCCCATTTATTGTTCAGATTTTAATTTTTTATACGTTCTGAAAGATCATGGGGAAAATTAAAAGATGTGCCCTCCAATAGACTAAATCACTAAATTTCCTAAAATGAAAAAAAAAAAGAAAAGAACACACTAGTCGATTAAATATTTTATTCAAGAATATTAATACAGTAATACATTTTTTTAATAGTTTGCAAGTACAAAGCCATGGGTACAGCGTAACATTTTTCAAATAAATATATAGCCGGAAACCTGTGCAAAAATTAAGAACTAAATTCATTGCTTGCCAATACGATAACGATTCCATTTAAATCAGTCGGCTATGTATTGGGGTGCTCACATTTTTGGGGGTCTGCGATGTCAAGCTGATATACAGGGTGTCCCCGAATGTCGTTTACAAACTTGGAGGGGTGGTAGAGAACATCGTGAGGAGCCAAAATTACATAGGAAAGCATGGGTGGAATTGTAACCCTAACGAGATAAAGAGACACAAAGACAGTAACGCCACAACACAAATTGTACTGCAAAACGCTTTATTAAATAAAAAACCAATAATAAATAAAAAGTATGATGTGAAAGCATCAGAGGAAGTGTTCGAAATTGCGACCATTGGCATGTATGCACGCACGGCACCGACGCGACATTGATTGCCGAACATCTTCGAAAACACCGGGCATTTCACGGATCCTAGAAGCAGCGATGGATATCCGTGCGACCAGGTCCATTTCAGAAACGACAGGCGTGCCGTGCACGAGGCCCTTCATAGCACCCCAGAGAAAAAAATCCAGAGGGGGTAAATCTGGGGATCTAGGAGGTCAAGCGAAGGGACCACCACGCCCAATCCATCTGTTTGAAAATGTCCGGTCTAAATGCTCACGTGCATGTCTTGTATAATGAGATGGCGCTCCGTCCTGTTGAAACCACATGCGGCACCGAATAGGTGCGGGGGCATCGGTAAGCAGTTCTGGAAGTACCTCCTGTAGAAAGACGAGATATTTGTGAGAGTCCAGTCAAGGCGGTAAGATGTATGGGCCGAGTAAACTGTCACCCACGATACCCGCCCATACATTAACAGTGAAGCGTTGTTGCATGGCTCATGGTTGGGTGCTATGTGGGTTATTTAAGGCCCACATGTGCGAATTGTGCGTATTGAACACACCTTCACGTGAAAAGGTTGCTTCATCACAGAACAACACGGAACTGGCAAAGTGCATGTTTGCAGCAATTTAGTTAAGAAACCACTGTGAAAACGTGACACGTCGTGAGGGATCATCTGGCTGTAATGACTGCACTCTCTGTACATGAAAAGGATGCAAGGCTGCACCCTGCAGTACACGATGGATAGTTGTTGGAGATCTTCCGGTTGAAGCAGCAAGTGCCCGTACACTAGTGCCGGGAGTTTGGTCCACAGCATGCAACACACCTTCTTCGAATATGGGTGTTCGCGCTATTCACCGCCGTCCAGTACCTTCAATCGTAGCTCTGAAGGATCCACGTTCTACCAGGTTTTGATGCACCCGAGCAAACGTTTGATGATTCGGTTACCGCCTCGTTCGATACCTTTCCCTGTACAACCGAACATCAGCACGTCCATTTCCGTCAGCTAGGCCGTAGATAAAATGGATATCCGACAACTCTGAGTTCGTAAAACGATACATGTTCATTGCACGCTGTCCGTGTCTGAAATGAAGAAACCACATTTCCTACCTTGCGAGCTCGCGTACAGCGCCACCTATCGCTTTCCGCCCATGCTTTCATATGTAATTTTGGCTCCTCACGATGTTCTCTACCACCCCTCCAAGTTTGTACACGGCATTCGGGGACGCCCTGTATAAAGGTACATCGCGGCGCTCAAAAATTTAAAAATTGTCGGTGTAGGAAGTAGATGAAGCTGCTTCAGCAGTGGTGTGTTGTATAATTGTTTTATCAATAGAGGGTGAGAGTTATGTTTAAGAGAGAAGACATAAATAGTAGGGTATAAGAGGGAAACCGAGAGTGATTTTGTGAGAGGCTGAATAGTGAGATAGCTTAGTTTAAGTAGCTGTAAAATGAAAGAATTAGTTGATGAGAAAGCATTGAAGTGTATTCAATATAGGTAGCGATACTACAACATATAAGCATATTAAACTCACACACACGTACTCGCGGTCACCCACTTACATTTATAAAAGATTAAATATTTACGGACACATTATTAAGACTACACGGTACCCTTTTTCAAAAAAAAATTTTGGAGACAGTTACAGTGAAAATAATTGATGTTTTATATTTAGATTATATTATTAAGCTGATTCTGTAAGCAAAAAGTCAGTTTGACCAGCCATTATTTTACAATTTTAAAAAAATAGGAATTTTTGAAGTTTTTTCAAACTCTTATAAAATACTCAATTTTTAAAATTTTTTAGTAGTTTTAAGTTATTTACGATCACAAACAATATTTAGTGTGGATTTGAAAATCTATTCCCTTGTTGATTTTTAATAATTATTTTTCAAGAAAAACCTGGAAAAAACACGAAAATTTTTAAAATATCAAATTTAACGTTTTTTAGAAAAATAACTAGAGTTATCAGCCTTAAACCCATACTAACTTTTATAGTGTATACATTTGGGAGTATATACAAAAAAATTCAAGGCTTTATCTAGAACAGGAAAAAAGCCTTAGTGATTAGAAAACACTTACACCTTCAAAATTAAAAAACTGAGAAAAACGAATTTAAAATTTGTAAAGTCATAAAATAAAAACTTATAATGCCCGTAAAACTCTAATTTTTAATATGCTATTCTCCAATGTATGTTCTACATTAAAATACTATTTTTATTAAATATGACTAAAAGTTAAATTTTTAATTCAAAATTTATTTTTGCATAATATTCATAGCATTTGTTAAGACGTCAGTTTATTCAGGTTTATCTTAACCTAATATTTCACAAATGTTTTGAAACACGAAGCATTTATGTACAAAATAATAATGATACTAACTTAAGCTAAAAATAGTCAGGTTTGCTCATAAAATTTGATTTTTTTCAGTTTTAAATTGGGGCAGTTTAGGAAGTTTTAGCTCTTGTCGTACGACTTTAAAATACTAAAATATAGTACTACAATATGTTTAGTATTATGTAGTTTGGTACATCAAGGCAATATTCAGTTATATCTGCAGCATTTGGATTCCTAATACTTGTATTCGGAAGTCTAATTGCTGAATCAGCTGAGGACTGATTTTTAGATACATCATTTTCAGTAGTATTCCATCTCTTCGAAGTATTGTTTCTCACAGAAATCCAGAACGCATTTGCCATGGCATTTTCTCTACAGGAAAAAATTAATGATAAAAGCTTTTAAGTTATATGAACTATTTTTAAAGCAAAAAATGGCCATAAATTAATTTTTATTAATTATTTATGAGAACTCAAAAACTCAAAACATAATCAAGCAGAAATGATTTTAGTAATGAAAATTGGAATTAAAATAACCATTTCAAACTAAAAGCTCAAGAATGTTTTTAATTAAATCAACTTAAGTGTGAAAAAATGCTAATTTGCAATCAGATCTGAAATTTCGTGGCAAGCATCTCAATGATATGGGCCACCAAAACATGCAAACAAAAATTTCGGTAAAAATGAAATTTTGAGGGTATTGTTTAGCCTAAACTTAAAAAGCAATTTATGACAAATGTTATACATGAGATATACAATTTAAATATGTTAAAGGCATTTGTAAGGGAAGACAGTAAAAAAAGTGCATTAGAGTTGTTTAGAAGTTTATTATGAAAGTCAAAACATATCAAGATAGATTGTTTAAATTAATTATTATGTATTATTCAGTTATTTATGTAATTCTGTTAAAATCTTCCTAGTAGAAGATGTAAAAGAATGACTTAGAACAATAAAAAAGTAATCAGCATCATCCTTTTTTAGAATACACACCTTAAACTGTAAAATTTTAGCTGTCTCAAGCACTGGTTTAAAAAGCCAATAATTACGAATTACTCAGAAGTTGAAATATCGAAAGCTTATATTCTGGGATTGTTACAAACATTTACCTCTAGAATAATTAGTTATTTGCATTAATGTTATGCCTTACACTAAAAAGACATCTAAAATATATGTGAATGGAAAAATAAAGTCATCATTACTTATTTTATAAGTCAATGATTATCATTTTATATAAATTATTACAATACACACTGAATATTAAATTACAATTTATTATCTTAAATATTGATATGTTTTGCTTACTTGTAGTGAAATATAAGAAAGGAAATACCGTTGGATTTTCTGAAGTGGATATTATCCAAAAAGAAGTAAAAAAAAGATTTAATTTTAAATTTCAACAACATTGATAAGAGCATATGATTTCAATGCCTTTTATAATAGTAAATACGTCAAAGACATTTTTTAAGAATTTTTTATTTTATTCAGAGGACGACGAAACGATAAAACTTTATAACTTCAAATTGCATCATTCTTTAAAAATTGGGTCTAATTTACGCTCTAGCGGTTAAAAGTAATTCGAAAAATAAATGAATATGCTGTTTAAAAACAGTTGCAATTTATTTAACATAATTTAATATATAGGATATAAACCGGATCTATCTGGCATTTGGGAATACGAAACAATATGTTCCTTTATTCTAATGACAATACGAATAAAAACAAAGTAATAAATGGTTCCTCCCTTGTTTTAGTATTTTTTTGAAAAAATTATTTTTTTAATTCAGTAGAAGCTCAAATGAAGTATTATATCAAGTATATATACTAATTAATATGAGCTAGAAAAAAGGATTCTGACACTCTTTTTTAGGTAGAAATTGAAATTTCTTTTCTTTTTGTTCCTCGAACGAAACACATTATCCAATTACGTTAACCATTTTTCTCTCTTCAAAATAAAATAAAATAATTAGTTATCTTATTATGGTTCCAATTTTTCTTTGTTAAAATATTCAGGAAGTATTTTGGGGTACACTGCCAAATCTAATTAACGAACATGATACTTTTTAACGCTGGTATTTTCTATTGTCCCCCTTACTTGCTTTGAATAGATAGTGTGTTGTTTATACTTGGAATTTGAAAATCGAAATGAGATTCACTCAGATATATAATAATAATAATCATTTATTTTTCAAAAAAAGTCTTAAAAATGAAATGTCTATAGGTGAATTTTAAAAAAACGAAGATAAAAATAACAGTATTTTAGGATACTCCAATAAATCTTTAAAAACGAACATGCTTCATCACCTTAGCATTCCATCATATTTATTATTCAAATTACTATATTATACTACCTGATTGCCCTTTCTCACACGGGTGGTTTTAAAAAAGTAATTTTCCGCCATTATAGTAAGCAAAACATTTTATTTTAGGAAGATACAGCCCGTGTAGGACAGTATACCCAAAAAACTTTAAAAAATAATTTTTTATAAAGAAGTGTTTTTTCAGATTATAAATAAATTAAACCGTACACACAAACAGCTTCAAACATACAATCTATGTATATATATATATATATATATATATATATATATATATATATGTATGTGTGTGTGTGTGTGCGAGAGAGATAGAGATAGAGAGTGTGTGTGCATGCATATAATTTATTAAGAAAGTTTTAACCTGAATAAGAAATTATAACATCTAAGCCTGGAGAAAGGCATTAAGTCGATCGCGATCGACTGGTGTACCACCAAGCAATTTTGGGGTGACCTCCATCACGTAAGACCTAAGATTCGCATACTAAAATAAATATATATGTGCAGCATCAACGCCAATTAGACTGGAGTATCGACTCCTCACAATGCATGCTACTATGTGTAGACGACGCATGTACCTTTCTTGGAAGCAGACAAAGTCGCTTAACATATTCTCTGTGACAATAGAGGGAAAATGCTATCACACCGTGATGCCATCTGTAAAAATGCGTTTTCTCCCACATGCAAAGTAAAGAGGAAAATAAACGTTGGTCAGCTTATCCTGCGATAACACGGGATTGCCTAGTGAAATAACACCCCACAGCTTACACTTCGGTGGGATTAGATTCATGTGTTGATATTACATCATGTGATAGAAAACACCCGGCAGCGAACGTGTTAAGGACATACATCGGTTAATGGAAGAAGTAAAACATATTAATTTAAAAAAAACTGTATTTCATTTAACTTCATTCTCTTGCACTACCTACTTGTGTATATTTGCATCTTCGATTATAAATATAATTAAGACAACATATCATTCCCGTTTCACAGACGACCACTTGGAATCCAGTACAAAATTATCTGTAGTAATCATATACCGATATATTCAATATTAGGGCGGATAGTATATGCAGACTAAGTTTTCTACTGAGATAATAACATTCTACGAGAACTAACTTTAAATGAAAATGATTTATTTTTTAATGTGTATCGAGTTGTTTGAAATTAAATTTGCGTCATTTGATATTATTAAATTTGTTGGTATAATGATTATGTTTGTATCTTACTTTTGCTTAAAACATGTAGTTTTTTTTATTTTAATTTTGTAGGTAAGTTATATTCTGTATTTGACATTGATGAGTTTTTTTTAAAGCTTACCACACCTAAGCCACTGAGTGGACCGCAAGATGTTTAAAGAATTAGAAGTAGACCATACCACGCAAAAGTCTGCCTATCCCTGATCTAAGCGATGAACACGCGTTACTGCAAGCGATAATTATATGCAAGCTAATTGCAATTTGAAAATAAACAAATTCTAAATAACCATACACCGAAAAATTATTATGACAGTAACAACGACACTATCGGATATCAAAATAGAGCTCTGATAACATATCCTTGATGCTAAATCAAAAATAAAGCGTTCAAAAATTACTTTTCAGAAAACAACTGTTGCAAAGATATTTACTATAAATAACGTAATAAATACAACGATAAATAACTAAAATTGTAATAAAATACGTAACAATCCTTAAAAAAACTGCATGAAACACAAGTTTCCACATTTAGCTTTAGATGTGTTCAGAATTCTATGCTGATAGCAGTAGTGTAATTTTAGAGAATCTGAATAAAAATCAAATATTTTTTTAAAAAATAAAACATGGTTTAAAATTTTCCTTATAAAATACTGCATTCTAAACTGTTTAAAATACCAAGAATATTATTAATTTACATTTCACCCATTCCATTTCTAATTTTTAGATACTAAATTGTATTAACGCATGCAAGTAGACTGTAAGACACTCAATTATTTTTTGTTTTAAATAGAAACTGAAATATTTCTTGTAATTTATAGATATTTTGATTGAAATCAGAAAAAAAATCATAATTATTTATTTTCTCTGCCTCTCAATTTCTGTAAAAAAATTGAAAAATTATATATTAATATAAGGTATCCGACTACTTGCGACAACTTTTTTTTGAAAAAAAAGGAAATATGGAGATCTTTTTGTGAATTTTATATTTATATAGTATATTTTAAGGAAAAAATCCTAAAATTGGTAAAAGAAAAAAAATTATTATCATTAAAATGGGAAAAAACTAGTAAAAATGTACGAAAAATTACATAAACGGGGCCCGCTCTCTACAAAGATTTTATGAACAAATTCTCAATTTTTCAATTTTGATGTGTTACTTTGTTATTCCTGTTTGAAGTGATCTTCACGATAAGAAATATTTTAATTTTTACAAAATCTAGAGCACTTTATCTAAGTCATCATACGAAATTGCTTAAAAAAACATTGACTATACTCACATAAAGAGCTGCAAATTTTGAAATAAAACAGTTATTGATAAATCTGAAGATCAAAAAACACTTCTACTGTTATGCAGAACATAAGCAAAAATTTCAGCTAATTATTTTCAAAACTTTTTGAGCAATCGCGGTCCCCGTTTGAGTTTTTCGAAAAAAACACGTTTCGCGTAAAACGCATTTCAAAGTTTGACATCTTGTGTAAAGTTATGGCATTTGATTTTACTAAAACGCTTGTAGTTTTTGTTCTAGTGGAGGGAAAATAAAGTACTTGGTATTGTTATTAAGTTAATAAAATGGTCTATAAAATAAAATCATAAAAATTTTTGCCAATTTTTGAAAAAAATCATGGTTTTAGGGTAGTCGGATACCTTAATTCATAAAAGGCAGCACCATAAGAAATGCTGTAAAGTTATTTTCATACTTAAAATGATTCATTCTTAGTGTTAAATATTACTGAGAAAATCTTACGTGTTTTTTAGGATATACCACTTATTTACAGATTTAAGATTAATTGGTTTCTAACAATAATGCCTTTTGGATCTTCGTTTTTGTTCTTTTATTCATTCTAATCAATACAAATTCATTTTATGTAGCAGCAATAGAGTTAAAGTCAAACGGATCAAGTACAAACAATGCAATAAAAGCAAACCAAAAGAAAGAAAACGTTACCACTTAAAGAATTTGGAAAGTTCTTAGAGAAGAACATAAGTGCTTGAATGTACTTCTCAAATAATTGATAGGAGAAAATACCCAGAAGAAAACAATTATTTTCGAATCAGTCTCGAGGTCGGAGAGCATTATCGCTCTTAATGATTTCCATCTGTTGGTTTCGATGGAGATATACCTTATTCTGAGATAGAAACCCTGGAAAACTTATCATTATTGGATTCCTGGATTTTTTTTAGTGTTTCATACTAGAGATTTTATACGGAAATTCCATTTACTAATAAAATTTTATTTTTAATACATTAAATTAAAAAAAAATGTTGAAGTTTTATCTATTAACTAAAAATGTTACATGGAAAGTTATAAGTAAGCTAATCATTTTTGTCATATTTGGTAAATGAAAGAAGAAAAATCTATTGAAGAAGATTTTTGAAGGTCATTTTAAAACTTGTTATCGTTATAATTTGCAAATGTAAAAGCCAATTCATGGTAGCAGTATTATCTACTAGTGAATCCGAGGGAAATGTTATGGACTGTTATTTATTAATTTTAGATTTGAATATAAATCACGAAGAATTCTTAAACATAACCTGTGATGCGAATGCTGAGACGAAAGTTTTTACCAATAGTTAAAATCTTCAAACACTCATTCAGATTCATTTTTAAAAATATGACTCGATCATAACTATTAAAAAATTTAGTTTTATTGCTTCGATATATCACAAAATCTAAGCTATTGTTATGATTTTGTTAGCAATTGAAAATTTTAAAACAATTAAATGAGTCATATTGAAATCTGTAAGAAAACGAAGAAAAATGGGAAAAAGAAAGTGTTTCAAAAAAGTATTACTTCTAATTTTTTCCTAAGTTTATACATATGTATAATACTGAAAGATAGTTAACTGAATAATAATTAGAAAATTTCCTTTTCACTTAACATTCTTACTTGATATGTCGTCGCTTATCCGTAATAGTGGTTAACGACTCTGACTGCTGTGCTGTAAGGCATGGGTTCAAATTCCGAAGAAAACATGCATGTTTGTGAATATATAGTATGTGCGTGCGGCAGGGGGATTCTTTCTAGCAAGCATTCGAGCCTAAGAGGAAGGTATATGACAGGAACCTGGCAGTCTTTCCCCAGAGTGTTCTCCCTCTAATTTCCCTCTCCTACCATTAATCTTTTAATACGTAAGGAAAATAGGGATATTTCAAAATAGGTTTTCGGAATTATAAGAGATAAATCACATATATAAGATTAGAATTTTTTAAATAAATATTTATTACACACACGCATAAACACAGACACACACACATATATATATATATATATATATATATATATATATATATATATATCCACAGATTTTTAATATATATATATATATATATATATATATATATAATAAGTTGCACTTTCTGTCTTTTCAAAATTATTAGGAAAATTAAATTGTAATGTTTACGTAAGATTTTAAAGTAAAATCTCTTTTAAAGTAAAGTTTTATTTACTAAATAAATTAATTATTTATCACTGTAGCAGTTTAAGAAAATTTGATAATATATATTATAAAGGGTGTTTTTTTTAGAGGTATAGAACTTTAAATTGCAATAAAACAACGATTTATTATTCGATTGACATGATTTTTTTATTCGAAAGATAATCTTGTGGCATTACATTTTAAATATGATTTCTGGCATATGACTGCCACGGCTGGGTCGGATGTAATCCAATCTGGACGACCAATTTTCGATGACTTTTTCCAACATTGTGGCCGTATATCGGCAATAACACGACGAATGTAGTCTTCTAAATGGTCAAGCGTTTGTGGCTTATCCGCATAGACTAATGACTTTACAAAGCCCCACAGAAAATAGTCTAGCGGTGTTAAATCACAAGATCTTAGAGGCCAATTCACAGGTCCAAAACGTGAAATTAGGCGGTCACCAAACGTGTCTTTCAATAAATCGATTGTGGCATGAGCTGTGTGACATGTTGCGCCGTCTTGTTGGAACCACAGCTCCTGGACATCATGATTGTTCAATTCAGGAATGAAAAAGTTAGTAATCATGGCTCTATACCGATCACCATTGACTGTAACGTTATGGCCTTTATCGTTTTTGAAGAAGTACGGACCAATGATTCCACCAGCCCATAAAGCGCACCAAACAGTCAGTTTTTCTGAATGTAACGGTATTTTGACATACACTTGTGGATTAGATTCACTCCAAATGCGGCAGTTTTGTTTGTTGATGTAGCCATTCAACCAGAAGTGCGCTTCATCGCTAAACAAGATTCGCTTATGAAAATCGGGAACAACGGCAATCTCGTTTTGGGCCCATTCGACGAATCTACACCTTGCTTGATGATCATTTTGATGAATTGCCAAACCAAACTGAGAATAAATCACTTGACAGCTGTTAAATCGGTCGCCATCTTGGAAAGTAATGCTAACTTAAACATCTATACCTGGAAATAAAAACACTCTTTATATACGCTTGCATTTCAATTACTATGGTTTTAATTGATTGCTAAAATTGTAAGGAAACATAGCATATTTAAATATTTTTCAAATGAATTATACTACCGTCTTTTCTGCTTATTATGTATTTGTTTCGGTGTGTTGCTCTATAAACTTTATTGCACCTCCACTTTTCATCAAAAATTTCAGCATAATTAATGCCTATAAATAGTCAAAATACAAATTTGTTATCCTTTAAATTTGGAAAAATACCAAAATTCTTAACACAAAAATTCAAAAAAACAAATCGTTTAATACGGAATTGATAACGTAAAGCTAGGACAATGAACTATTTTTATATATAACAGCAACTTTTACTCGATTAAGAAAGATTAAAATTTAGTTTCTGAAAGCTAATACAAGTAGATTGAAATTTGCTGTGACAGGTAACAACTAAACAATAAGTAAAAAAGAAAGAAAATCAAGAACACGAGAGAGTGATGTCTAAAATAGAAAGTTTCCCTTTTCGTCTACGTAAGGTATTGTAGGACGTGTCTCATGTGTCACTTTCAGAGTTGTCCCTTGCCCGTTGTTTGAGAGGATGGTGGGTCAAAGGAGGTGACAGGATGTCCAAAAAGAAAGCTTTAGGAGGCCTTGAGAGTAATGTAGAACTAAGGAAAATAAAGGTATAAAAAATGATTTTATTTCATTAGTTGGTGAAAAACGCCAACTTTCTGCAATTTGGCTCGTTTTTCACACGTCTGTTCTGTAGGTTATATAGATTTAAAATGTGCAACTCTTAAAGTTAAAGCTTTTTAAATTTTATTGTAACTTATATGTAGCTCTATTATCCTTTAACTTTATGATTTCTTTATATTTATTATTTCTGTTTCATTAACCACTTATGTACAAATCTATTAACCAAATTCAGTAACAGGAGTTTCAGAAAAAGCTTTTACTTCATCAAATAAATAATTTTTTAACATAATTTATTTTGCATATTTAGAAAAAGACTGTCACTGTGTTTATTATTATTTGAATATGCAATAATTATTAATGTAACCGATACAATTTGTGTGTGTGTTTTTAAACATTTAATCTATATTGTAACTTGGACAACAAAATGGTGCATGTAACCTACAAAACCATTTTTTAAAAATGTTTATATATAGTTGTCCTCGAATCAATATTTGACCAAACAAGTGATAAGCACGCGTGTTTAATACAAGTATTAGCAGTATACCTTGTCAATTACTTTATTTTATTTATTCATTTATTTTAACGTCATTGTCATTTTTGGATGGAGTCCATCTTATTTAGAATAAATTCTTATTTAAGTAGTATACAATGTTTGTATGATACATTTCATATCATATTCTTCTTCTTGTATTTTATTTTCTGCTTAGTTAAATGTAAAGAGTAATCACCTTATTTGTAGAAAATAAAATTTACGAAACACATTGATCGTTAATTTACTCTCATTTCAATGCGTGTAGTCTTACAAAATATATTGCGTTTATGAATTGAACATAAAATTACTGGTTTTATGTATTAAGTGCAAAAAACTTAACAACATTGCAAAAAGTATTAACTGGTTTAAACATAAAACCAGCTCAAAAAAAATAAATTATAAAAAATAATGTACGTTACAATTCTTGCTGTATTTAAAAGTATATAAAGCGTAAAAAAAAAAAAAAAATGCTGCTTAAATAAATAGATAATGCATATTTCGAATAGAAAAATAAACAAATTTTTAAAAATATTTTTTATCTTATTTTTTAATTGAGCAATCTAAGAATTTTGAATAAGTGCTGTTACATAACAAAAAAAAAAACGCAATAATTCAGTAATTCAAAAAAAAACCTTTCTAATTACGCAAGCATTTTAAAATTTACGAAAAAAAATAGCATTTTGGCAATATTCTTAAATACAAAAAATTTATAACAGTTCCACTACAACCAGGAGTTCATGATCATAATCAATAAGCTCTACTGTGGTCTTAACAATAGTAGAGAAAATTATTGGTTTAAATATGCAGGGTGTCCTGGGTTGAAACAATTGTAAAAGGACGTAGGGGGAATCACATGGAATCAGATTTGCATAGCAACCCATGGTCAGAAACATTTTCATTCTGTGATAAATGTTAATGAAAACATTTTATGAAACATACATTATTACCACAATGATTTAGGCTGTCATTCCTTCCCCGCAGAGGAGTATGGACCGTTTTACAAACACCGAGCAGACAGAAATGCACCATATTTACGGATTGGCGAAAGTAAAAACACTACAAGCAGAAAGATCATATCGCGAAAGGTACCCATAGGGACATTTACCAGACCGTGCTCGATGCTTGCTAATTTGCATTACAATTTGAGTGAATATGAATCATCATAAGCTAATAAGCTTTGTGAGGGCAGGGCACGTAATCCAATGAGCCACAGTATCGAACAAATTTGTTTAATGCGTGGAACAAATGAGCTACATACCGTTCGAAGGAATCCGAGTACCATACTAAGAGTTCGAGTCACTCGTGACGCGTCCTCACTATGCATGTTACCTCGTTTTGATTCATACTCTTCAATTATGATGCGAATTATATCAAATATCCTTAAGAAGTTGCATATCTCTATTGCAATCTTTTGCAATACAATCTTTCTTATACTCGAACATTTCTTTCTACCAGGTGATCAGTGTTTGTAAAATGTTCCCTACTCCTCTGCGGGGGTCGACAGCTTAAATGGCTGCTGTGATGTAAGTCAATTTGCATAAATTCTCTAGTGAACAACGCCATCACAAACGCCGAACTAAGACCATGTGTTGCGATGTAAATTTGAATCATTGTGATGTCCACTATCTCTTCTTAAAATTTGTTGCAATGATTCTAGGAGATTCTGTATAATCATTTGCATTTGACTAATTATAAAGCAATAAATGATGAAAATTGGTAAATGCCTTATCTGTAGGGAATGACGCTTACATTATTATTTAGTTATATCCGAGAAACCTACATGAAACTTGTTACTTATATTACTTGTTTTGTTGTAGATATTGTTGACAATAACAACTATTAGTTCTGAATGTTTATTTTCAGGAAATTCTTCCATCAATCAAGATTGATGTAATCCGTAGAATGAAGTAAACCGACTTTCACGGATTGTTTGCTTCTCTATTTAAAACAATGTAGTGCCTGATAAAACCACTATGAAATAATGGCTCGTAAAAACAATAGTGATTTATACATCACTACTGTGGGATGAAAAACAAATTTTCAAACCAGCCGCATATCCCTCCAAAATAAGGGAAGACCAGTACTAATAAACAATACTGTCAAATTGAAGAACGTTGAAGAGAACTTATCCTATTAGACTAAAATCAAACAATCCAAATTATCATGAATATTACTGAAGTTGGTAACAAAAATATTCGGAAAATTATTCCGACCCCACAGGTCAAGATTTTCATCATGCACATGATTATTTACACGACTTCAGAATCAACCAAATACATGATAAATATTTTGGAGGAAGTGGAAGATGATTTTGTTGTCACTTGGAAACCCTAGATTAATCATGTATCTATCAGTATGATGTGGAAACCAAATAGATGAGCTAAGATTAGGAGCATATAGGCTTCTCTATCTTCAAGAAGGTAAATGTGCTTAAGTTTTCAGGATTAATCATGTTATCGATTGTTTGTTACACTATCATGGATTCATTTTAATAAACTACGATGAAGAGTCTGATCAATTAGTAATGCGCCATACTGCCCTTTTTTGAACAATAAGTTTCTAAAAATTGGATCTCATAAACCAGAGGTGGCAAACCCTTCTACAAAAAAGTGCCGCTATCTGATTAAAAATAATAATAATAATAATAATAATAATAAAATTAAATAAAATAAAAAACCACTATGCGTGTCATTTCAAACTTTTCGAACTAACAAAAAAAAAAAAAAAAAACAAGAAAAATGCTACATATAGGTTTATTAGGAGAGGAGGGTGATTTTATACAAATATCACCTTTTTTATACTAGTCTATACACACACACACACACACACACACACATATATATATATATATATATATATATATATATATATATATATATATATATATATATATATATATATATATATATATATATATATATGTGTGTAAGTAAATTTTAAAATAATATATAAGAAGGCAAAATTACACAAACTAGCGTTTTACTGTTAATAAAAGTTTTAGAAGTTCAGTCAGGTTACATATAAAAAAATTGAAAAACTTGAAACATTTACTTCTAAATAGATATTGCGCACTCAATACTAGGTTACTATGGGTTTTCAATTTGTTGGTTTTTTAAGCAAGTAATCTATAATTGATTAGTTCTTGAAATTGTTAACAAAAGTAGGAGAGTGCATATTAGCTGATTTTGAGGGAAATATTGATTTAAAAAGGGATTTGTGAAAATGTCTGCATTCTTTTATCACCTTTGAAAATCATCAAAACTAATATTGGTAAGAAAAGCTTAATGCCATAGCCAATTGTTTTTCTTGAATAGCAAGTACTCACTGAGTACTTCATTGTCTTTACTTCCACATATTTAAAAACACACTCCCTCGAATTCCAAAATTTTGTGAGTGATATTAATGTATTTTTCTGAAAACAATCTCCATTTTGCTCTTCACGTGATGTAATTATGTCATATAATTTTACATATGGGTGAATCTTGACGGTAAAGACATTGTAAAACGAAAGAATAGTTATTTCAGTTATTTATGATTGATGGGAAACTATATTTAGATTGTATAAAAATACAAACCTCTTATAAAAAGCTATTAAGTTTTGCACTTAGCCACCAAAAAAGTCTGGGAGTAAGTCTAAAGATCCGCAAGATCCATTTTAATCTGGAGAAAAGTCTTATCGATTTCCATTGTTAATCTGATTAAGTACTGTTATAAAATGCAATAAAATCAGTGATGTTTCTTCAATTATACAAGATCCATTTCTAGAAGTTTCTTTAAAATAGTCCTTTCTTATCTGTTGTCCAGGAATCAAATTACTGTAAATAAATTAATATACAACTTCCTTTTAGAATATCTAAAAGAGGTTAAATGCAAAAAACATGATAAATATCTTCATTTCCAGTAAATTGAATTATTTGTATTTTCAACCAAGCTTAAATCTTTCTTAACTTACTTATAGATTCAATTGATAATTTTTTAAGTAGTTTTCTGAACTCTTGCTTATAACACTTTTATATTACTTATTATTAGTGGATTATCATTAACTGAAAGTAATACAGAAATACAAAGTAAAGAATTTTATGATTTTGAAAACGTTTTTTTATTTTTATTATATTAATTAGTGTCCATCTTAAATTAGTTTAATGTCAATTTTTATTTATCTTATAAGATTCAGTTGACATAATTTAAAAACTCATGTCAGTTGTAATAAATTCAGAATATTTAAATGATCATACATATCAGAAAAGAAAACTATATATATATATATATATATATATATCATATATATATATACCACCTATATATATTATTTATGATTTATATATATATATATATTAATATGATATATATATATATACCGGGTGGGCAAAAAGTCCGTATTTTTAAAACTTTTGAAAAATTCATAAAACCGGAAATGTACGAAAAAAAAACTTTTGCTGGGATCAGCATTAGTATGTCACGGGATTTTTTTAATTTAGAAAAATAATTCGAAAATCATCCGGTAGGTTGCGCTGTTACAAGCGTCTGTTAATGGAAGTATGCAAATTAGACGGCTATAAAAACCTTTGCTCTCAATGAATCCACATTCATTTTACCATTACAAACAGTGAATGTGAACAAGGATGCTCAGTTTATCGGAAAACGCTCTGTTGGTCTTATTTTAATGAACGCAGGAATCAGTGACCATATGCCTTGCGTAAATTCCGAGTTCAGTAAGAAAAATGTGAAGAGTGGAAAAGGCCTTTTAACACTTGCAGGTCTCTTAAAGCTTGTTAATCGTTTTGAGGAAACTGGAAAGTTTGAGGATCCATACAAAGCCGGACGACCATGCTATGAAAGAAGCATGTTCACCCTGCGTGTTTTTATTGCTGTCAAAATGGAAGCGATTGCGTCCGAAGCAGCTTCAGGGGACCAGCAGTGCTCGTAAGCTCCCAGACGATTGGGCTTACCACCATCATCTGTCCAATATTCTTCGTCGAATCCTCCAGCTGTACCCATACAAATTGCAATCGTGCCATGAACTTTTGCCAGCAGATACTTTTTTCAAGGGAAGCATTTTTAATTACCTTTATCTAAAATGGAACAGGATCCCACCTGGGTTTTTAACATCTTGTGTGATAGATGGAGCTCATTTATCGCTTCATGGTGACGTTAACACATAACTTTTCATTTAAGGCGACCTCTAATTCACGTGAGTACACAAAGAAATTGCATTCCCCAAAAGTGACAGCATGGTGTGGTTTTTACGGGTTCATTTATCATAGGACCCTTCTTCTTTAAACGCAATGCCCAGTAAATGGATCATGGATTAATTAAAAAACGTGCTAAGCTTTATCTAACGCTTCTGCGGAGACTGTCGTGCCATGTTTAATTCAACGAGGTCAGATTTCGAATTTCACGTTCATGCAGGATGGAGCAACCAGTCTCATTGCTAACCCGGTTAAGGCATTCCTGATACAGACGTTCGGGGAAGACAGAATCGTTAGCAGGTGCTGCAGGTAACCAAGCCTCCTTCTCCATTATTTAATACCGGCAGACTTGATTTTGGGGATATTTGAAATCTCGCGTTGATATTAATTATCCATCTCAATAAGTCTTTCGAATGTCATTTTTTTATCTTAAAAAATTCCTTGACATATGCTTGCTTTGATCACTGTACAAACAGTTTTTTTTTCATTCATTTCTCCGGATTTTATGAATTTTTAAATTTTTTACGGACTTTTTCACCCAGTATATATATATATATATATGCAGTTAAATGTTTAATTGTTTCTCCTTTACCTAACCATGGAGTTAAGAATTGAAATTCATAAATGAACCATTTAAATTAAATGTAACAAGCAGTTATGCTTTTTTCTTTCAAATGATTCTTCTTGAGTATATATTGTATAAGTGTACATCTACTAGTACCACATCTACTTCCCCAAGCACATTTTTTAGTAAAGCGATTTTTTTCCGATTTGAACCCCACCCTAAAATGTTTACTTACTTACCTAGTTAACAAAATTTCTGGTATTTCAAACAGGTTTCAGGTGTTTTATAGTGTGAATTAATATATATATAAGCAAATTAATTCGGTGAGTTTGACATTCATCAAGGCTGTGTATTCAATAATATTTGTTCCTCCTTTTTTAAGTAGCAAAAAAATAAGTATGCGAAATTTCTTATTTACTGACATTACTATTAAATGATACTAAAACTACTTGCAAACATTCGGAACATCATTAAGAATCTTATTTTTAATCCTTTGCAAAAACATTTGTTTATACTTAAATATTACAAACGCATTTTATCTTAATATCATCATTCTATATCTAATTTCAAAAATGCAAGTAATTTGCAAAGCTATTTATCTTGAATTTTGGTTGGTCACTTCTCTTACTTTATGCCTTTCCCATATCATGAAAATACGTTTTGGAATTATTGAGGATTCAACTAGTACAGTGGTTCTCAAACTTTCACTACTGGCAACACAATTTTCAATCATAATTTTTATCGCGCCCCTAAAAATAATAATGTATTGAATTCAATAATAATGCACTTTGGCTCTAAAGCTACAATACAATCATAATTATAAACCATGCAACTTAACAAGATAAGTATTAAATTTTGTATACGTTACTTTTAAGTAATTTTTCTTTTTTACTTTTTAGGTCGGTTCACTATAAAAGCGTGTTTTTAGTTTGTTTTAAAACTATAATTTATTTTATAGTTAGTTTTTACTATACACCATAAAATTACAATTCCAGTGAATAATTTATATTAAGAGAAAATATACTTACCCTACTTTCAAGGACTTTTAATTTTTCTTAGAAAATTAGAGAAAAAATCAATAAAACTAAAGAAAATGTTCCACTGTACGTGTCCTTAATAAAAGGACATAAATCAGATTAGAACACTTTTTGCTTTTTAACACAGGAACGTTATTTTCCAGCTAAACTGTCATGTTTTGCTCACGTTTTTGTAGTTTTGCTGTTGTTTGATGATCTACAAATAGCATTTTGAACTTTTTCTTCCTTGCGTCTTTTTGACAAGGTGAAGAGCTACATTTTTGCTTCATAGTTTTTTTCATAAAGATCTTTAGGCAGCATTTGAAAATTACAAATCAACTCAAATGTTTCATGTCTAAGGCTTTTCTGATATTTACTTTCACTTTCTTGATTAATATGCATTATTTTAGTAGGTTCTTCAATTGCTTGATCAGTTTCAACTTCCTTCAATAGGGATCACAGATGCCCATTTTTTTAATATTCTGCTTATTTACATTTATAAACTATCATAAGTCGTACAACACAGCAATCAAAACCACAAATTTGTTAATGGAGAAAGTGCAGCATGTTCTAAAAATAATTGTTACTAAACGTTTATCATAATGCATTATATGTTTCAGAATACTCATGCTTATCCATATATCATAAAACTCTTTCACATGGAAAAAAATGAAACAGAAATATATTATATATATTTTTACAACTTCTCTAAAAAAAGACGGATATAACCATACCAGTAAGTTCGAAGGTCAGCTTAAGTAATATTTTAGGTTAAGAGAAACGTAATGAAAAACCTCTCATCGTTTGATATCGTTAAAAGAAACGTAAAAAAAATCCCCCATTGTTCTCATATTGACCGAAAAACAAACAAAATATTTTTTTTAAAAATTTGTTTATAGCATCAAAGATGACGGATGAGTGTTTGAAGTGGAATCTTTTATTTTTGACTATCACCAGATGATAAAAATAAATTATATCAGTGTAAATATGTATTTTTTATTATGTCAGAAAACATTTTGGTTTTACTTCATTCCAAAAAATTATTTTTTAAACCTTTTATTTTCAATATGCTCGTGCCCCCCTTGCAGGGTTACCTTGCCCTACAGTTTGAGAAACACTGTACTAGTGGAAAAAGTATTGCTGCATTTTTTTAAAATTCTTCGAAGAATCGAGAGCCCGTATTAGAAAATGTAATTTATTGCATTACTTGGAAATTGGAGTTCTTCATTTTTGAAAAAAAAAAGGTTGCAACTTCTGTATCATAGAATTCAGTTAAGAATTAATATATCTAAACTTTAGAATATCAGTTTTTCGAAATAATTTCATTTAGAATTTAGACTGTGGGAAGTCTTCAATCAGCTTTCGAGCAAGAAATTCAAGCTTCACGGCAAGCCGTAAATACTGAACGTTATTTTCCTGAGATACAAAATTTTCATTATGGAATTATACAAACTCGTTGAAAAGTTTAATACAGTTACTTTTTAATTTTTCATCGAATTTAATTAATTCTACTTTCTATAATTTTAACTATATTTTTAATGGATCTTTAAGGAATTCTGCGGTATAGAATCCATTACTTACGAAAGCATACATTTCCGTAACGAATAAAAATTGAAGTTTGGGACTATTAAGGTACTTATAGTTTAAAATTCAGTTTTTGTTAGAACTTAAGTTGGTAATTATTAAATGCATTTAAGCAATTATGGTTTGACAATTTTCTTTTTAACATTATTTGTTTCTCAATGACTTAGCAGCTTTTATTATTTTACTTCTAGATCTCTTTTTCTTTGATCAAGTATTCTAATTTATTTACCTCAGTACAAAATAATCGAGATATAATGTTTTGTTTTATGATTTCGCTTTCCATGCTTGATTTTTACCTTCAATTATACCTATTTTGCAATCCAGCCACTGGCGTCATTAATTATATTATTTTAAGTTATGAAATTAAGCTATCACAACGTAAATTAAAGCTAAATTAACATTTAAATGCTAAGCTTAGAAATACAAAATAAAAAAAAACTTACATCTCCAAATTTCACAGTACCAAACATTAAAAAATTTAAAAAAAACATTTTTAACTGATTTGTAACATTTTGCTATGAATATTTAAAGAAACTACATACGTATCATTTATTACAACTATTTGTTGAAGATATAACATATATTACTCCTGGTATTGTAAATAATGAAAACAGTTTTAAAGCTGCCTTATTTTTTAAATTTATTTCAGATTTTCTCCTTGACATTCAAAAATAGTGAAAGGTCACGTAAATATACTTAATTAGTGATACACATAGATACGAAATAATTTTTTGAAAACAATCAGAATAGATCATTGATTGTAATTGATTTTAATTCAAATGCAATTTTAGTTATATCCTAAATATTTAAAAAAAATCATAGTAATATAGATCCTTAAAATTGTGTGTTTTGCGTAGGGTTTTCCAATTGTTTCTTTTAAATCTAAGAAATAAATATACTATTTTGTACAAACTTTCCTTGAAAGTTATTTAAGATCTTATGAATTAGAATTAAATTGTGTAAATCCAAATGGAATCGAGGACCATCTATACAGTACCATTTAAATACTGTTTCTGGAAAAACTATTATCATGTAAAATACATAAGTAATTTTTCTTATGTAAAACATAGATTTTCAAATGTATGCCCTATAATTGTTACTTCTAAAAAATAATCTTCTCTGATGTTTAGGTCTAATATTTTTCTCTTTTATTTTAATACGAGTAATATAATTAATAAATACTTAATAATTAATAATTTAATACAATTAATTTCAACCATTATTGAGGAGATATTCTGATTCAAAATATGGGTCAGAGTTTTCTTCATTATTCTGAGTTTTAATTGTTTTCCTTTCATATTTTATTACACTCATTTAAAGAAAACAATGGAGTAATAAATGCACTCAAAAAGACGTAAAATTTGAATGCATCATTTAAGCAGTAGAAGAAAAGAGAAGAGAAAGAAATACAGATTAGAAAACATTATAGATCACATGCTTTTTTTTGTAACAAGGAAATTAAAATTAAAATAGAGCCTTAGAAATAGTATTTTTAATTTGTTTTTAAACTTTTCAATGCATTACGTAATGAAGGATTAAACAATCAACTAAGCATAAGAGAAATAAATATTTAATGGTAAATAAAAAAAAATTAAAAATCTTTTGAAATGTGAAAAAGCAAGAGAAAAACTACTAAATATTTCTTCTTTTAAAAAATCCAAAAAACGAGAAACACAATTTTGATCTATAAAGACAAATATTGATTTATGTTGGGTGAAGCGAGTTAACTATTTTTTTCTGGCGGAAGGATAACGGTGTGACCCACCTACACGCGTTTTTTCCCGCTTCATTCCCACGCATTCCTTCTACGGGGTTAACGAGCTGACCGATCGCTGTGTGCTTTTGGATCAGGATTGCTGTGTGCAGTATCCATGATCGTTATTTTCGTATTTGTATTAATAAATGTGCTGTCCAGAGATACCTGAGTGGAAGTAATTTCACAAAAAGAACAACAATTTAATAACATAAATAAAGTAACATTTCTAAGGCATTTACTTTTTCTGCTCGATTTACATGAAAGTATGTTTCAGAAAAAATTATAAATATTACTATCAATATTTAAATATTTTTAGTGAATTAGAAATACGTCATACTTTAAATTAGCTCTGAGCACGAACCTTTTCTGAAATCCCAATTTTCTTGTTTAAAAACAATTAAATTCTGCGTCAACATACACAAGCCCAATTAACTGAAATACTATCGTTTATATACATGTATTCTTCTTTGATAATTCCGTTATTTTTATTTTTTTTTAATTTTTCGAAGAAAATAAATGTAATATAGTCTTCAACAAACTCACCCAAAATATCCATATTTTAAAAGCCCAATGTTATGTGTTTAGCCCCCGGATAAAAACAGCCAGTACTTTTGATTTTTACTTGAACTTCGGGTAAAATAATTTTTGGCACAGTACACAATACAGTGAACCGAGAAGAAAAATAAGCTGAATGCTTCCTTTGATTATTTTTTGTAACGAAGAAGTAATCAATAAATGTTTTAGTATTCCAGAAATTGATTATTAATGACGAATAAATGTCTAAATAAGAACTTTGAGGTTTAACATTTTTTAAAAAAATTTTATTCACACTTATAGCAATATTTGTTTGAAAGCAAGTTTTAAAATTACACAAATCCATGCAAATTAAACTTCAATTAATCACATATAAAGAATTATGTTAGGTAAGACTGTAAATAGTTGAATTTTTTTTCCCCAAGAGATGGCAATACCTAATTTTTGTTAATTTTTCTCGAGATCTTTTAAAATTCTGAACTTATTTACAAAATTAAAATCATTTTTTAAAATTGTATTAAATGTTTTTTAATTGGCAATGTTATCAGATCTTACATGTTTTATTTATTTTTTTTGTTTATCAAACTTTTATGGAAATGGAATATTTTATAAGCTTTCCATTATTAGTTTTAAAAAAAAGCATTATTGTATTTCAATATACGGTGTTTACACCACTAGCACTATTGATGTATTATTCTAAAAGCATTTATAACATTAAAGGTGCAAAAATGCTTTATTTCGTCTTATTTTTAATACAGACTATTTTCGTACTATCACTTCGAATAAAAATGAATTATTTTGCCTTAAAAATATCAAAACATGTAGTAATACAAACTTTTCAGAGATTCTTCTTTAATGCCCTACCCCACAAAATGATCACACAGATTATCGAATTCCAAGCTATAAAAATGATGTCTCTATATTATTAAGCTACCCACTAGTTTCAACATTGTTCCTAAAGACCAGAAATGTCTAAATGCCAATTTGATGGTGTTATGAAGCGAGAAGTATACTTAGCTCTATTTTATCGATTTTGACTTAAATGCCTTTTCAGTTCAATTATTTGATGCGAAAGCAATTTCTCCATGTGAACATTTAAAATAAATATAATAGAGGAAAGATTCAGTGATATATAATTTTGAATAAGCTTTAAATAATCTGTTAAATTAAATATATATGTCTTATACCTACTCGTATATTAAAAAAAATAATGAAACTTAAAGCGTACTTTAACTTAACTACATTTTCTGTCTTTCAAAAATATTGAAAAGTTGAAAGAGAGAGAGAGATTTGTAATTTATTATTTTAATATCAATTTCTTATAAATCAAAAAATATTTTATTTTTCTTCATGTAGGTTAAAGTGAACATTATAAAAAAATAAAATTCGCCGTCAAATTAATAGTAATAGATTTGTTAAAATTCTTCTCCAATTTAGAGCGTTACTTTCAATTTTCATTCATATGTTTTAAAGCAGAGTGTCGTTATTTTATGAAACTTATCTATTTCCGTAGAGTCTCTTGCCATATAAGATCGTAATTTAATTGCTTCTTTAGAGACTTAACAAAACGAAAGCTAAACACATACTTCTACTTCCATTATTTCTTGTAGCAGTACAAACAATACCACTGAAGATCAAAAGAATTTATTTCTTAAAAGAACTAAAACGAATGATATCAGCATGATTGATTTATTTCGAATAAATGATCAATTTCTAATAATGCTGTTGATATTTGTTGATTTTATTTATAATTACATTAATTTTACATTTCATTAGTTAAGTTATTTGAATCTTAAGAAAACCATATCACCTATAAGCTAATGTCTTAAAAATATTTATTGTGTTTTTTTTTATAAAAAAAAAAAATTAATTGGAAAAAATTATTATTATTTTGTTGTTTTCCTTTATAAAACAGCCCCAGTACGTTTCGGGTGATACATAACGCAACAGTTAGCAGCCTCTTACCACAGTGTTTTCAAACTCGAATCTGACTATCGTGATGTTGCATACAGAAGTGAAATTTGTCAATAAACATAATGTCGTTATATTTCATTGCCCATGTCCGCCGTTCATCACACCATTGGTGGCGCAAACACCTTTGGTTTTCATTCAAGGGCAAACGAAGCAATGGACGCTTTACGGATATTCCACTCTTCTGCAAACGGCGTCGAATGGTACGAGCGAACAACGAATGATGCGTAACAGACTGAAAAAGTTGTGCGATGTTTCGTGATGTGGCTGCGTGATCCACTCCTGTCATACACACAATTAGCATGTCATCATGGGCAGTAATGCACTGCATTAGGTATGATCAACTCCGTCGGTACATCGTTCCACCCTGCATCCAGCGATGGCCAATCCTCATCACAATTGCTTTGTTTTGTCCAACGCGTTGACCGATTTCTCTGAAGTATAATCCGCAATTCCTATAGGATTTTATTATTCCTCTATCGAATTCAGAAACTTGGTCAAAAGATGCTCGATGTCTTCCACGAGGAATAGATAAACAGCTTACAAAATAAAAAAAAAAGCCGTAATCTAAATTGCTAATGGGTTCTCCCAATATGTAGAGCTTGTTATGGTCCCCAGAGATCTGTGACTGTGCTGTAATGCTAATGACACGCATATTTTATCACCGCCAGCACATGATGTAAATTTCACATGGCTTGCATCATTCCTTCAGGGTGTTGCACTTTGTGTGGTCATTAGTTTAAAAAGTAAATTGCAATGCTGTAAAGTATGTCTTTACATGTACAGCATTATATTATCTGAAACAAATTCTGTGACTAGTTCCTTCAGTTTTTTTTAGTAAAAATTACATTACATTAATCTTAAACCTCCTAATACTCTGTTTGAAATAAAATATATGTTTTTTAATTTTACACAATATATTTAAGATATTTTAAATTTGAGACAACATTCTGCAGAATTTGTTTGATTTCATGTAAATGGAATAAAATATTTCTTTTCTGTTCTGCTTTTATGTTAAATAACTCAGATATGTTTTTTAAAGCATAAATTTCCATCCAAAGTATTTTTAGAAATTTATTTTTTTCATTTATGACAAAAAAAATAATTTCCGAAATCAATATTTTTTTCAGTTTCAGTTATCTTCCATTAGAAAGTATTTTTTAACTAATTGAAAATTTTAATTTTACACAAATAGTTTATCACATTTTTACAATTTATTCAATTTTATTTTGTATTTTTTGGTGAAAATATTATAAGGTCTCTTTTTTTCACATTTGGAATAAATTCCTTTTTTCTTTTAACAATGCACATTTATAAAGTGATTTTTTAAAAAAAGATAAAATCTAATTTTTTCTGTTTCATTCATTTATATATTTTTTTAAACTCTTTAAAAATTCTATTATTTTTGATTTTTTGTATCCACTAAATTAGTAATTATTTTCATTTTTCTTATATGTTCTGACTTTTAGTTGTTGTTGTCTGTTTCAGTAATTTTTGTCAAAAAAAATATGACTTAGTTCTAAAAAAATTCATCATCTAATAAAAATTGATTTTTACTTTCAATTCGATTTTTTTTTCTAAGAGTATATATTTTTGTACTTTAAAACACTTGAAAAATAAGTTGGAGACGAAATGAAAATGTTTGTCTCAGAATCTCTTATTGAAGAAAAAAAACGAAAAGAAAAGACGAAGATTGTCAGCATGCAGAGGATAAATACCAATATTTTGTACATAAAGAAAATATGAATTCACAGGGGAAAAAGGCGCCAAGTTTTTTTTTAAATGTAATACGTTCCTTAAACATGTTTTTAAGATATAGAAATACTATGAACATAAATAATAATGTAAACAACGAGAAAGAAAGTAAAATGAAATGATGTTAAATAACTTACATTTATTAATTTTTTTATAGTACAGTTTTTACCTTTTCTGAGATGCGTAATTATCTAAGGATTGCAATCTTTTCAAAAAGGTGCAGCTACTGGTATACTCAGATTCTACAAGTGGCCACCAAGTAGAAACCATAGCCTAACCCTACCCCAAGTCAATAATTGATGGAGCTAAGTATCCATAAACTTCGCATAGCATTTTCCGAATTCCAGCTGATTTTACTCTTCAAATTGAAGCAGAAAAGCTAAACTTCCAGGAAATTGAGTGTTTTTCGGAGGTCAAAGCCCCATATTTGGAGTTACAGAACTGTGTTGCGTACACTATGACCAAATAAGACAAATTGAAAACTCAAGCCAATACATGTTACGGTGTGATACAATCCTCGTTAAAGTATCTTTTGTAAATCATTTAAAGCTGACTTTTATCCCCAATATTACAAGTAAAGGAACCCCTAATAGCTCCAAGATTATATGAATGAGTTCTGCATTTTTTAATTGAAATATTAATACAATTTTCAATACCATACATAATAATTAGATTCGTAATATGCATGTATATATATATATATATATATATATATATATATATATGTAATACAATATAAAAAATTCAATATATAATTATATACATACACATACACATATATATAAATTTATACATGTATATATATATATATATATATATATATATATATATATATATATATATATATACAAAATATATAAACGAAAATATAAAAATAAACATATAATTATATACCTAAAATAACTAAAATTAGGAAGAAGGCACAGTAGTATAATGACAAACTCCTGGCCTGAGGAACCAGGAATTCAGGTTTAAACAAGTTTTTAGGCCAGCCAACCTTCACCTGTAATTTGTCATAGTATGTACCAAGAGGAAAGGAAAGAATTATATATGTAGAATTTAAATATTAAAAAATCATTAAACTAAATAACATTTGAACAAAAACATAACCTACTAATTCGGAGTGTAAACAATGGCCAAGAGTGCAGTAACGTGTTCCCGCTAAATACGAGGGGTGAGAGCAGAACCGCATAAAATTAAATGCGATACGATATTAAGAAATATATATATATATATATATATTTCTTAATATCGTAAAAAATATATATATATATATATATACTTTTAAAAAATCATGTGAATAAATATATATATGTATATATATATATATATATATATATATATATATTAAAATATATAAAAAAATCACAATTATCAATTGAAAAATTGAAATATATGAATCTTTTAATACCAAAACACTTCAAAATATCAATGGCGAATATAAAAGATAATATTCCATCGTTTTCAAACAAAATTAAAAAATTATAAAATAAAATAAAAATTTATAAAATATCCAAGTGCAATTTCGGACTTAGGACCGATATGTGGGGTTAAACTAGTTTGATGGCGCCAACCTTCCCCCTATTGCAACTTGGTAAGATAATTGAAAAATATCCAAATTTCAAAAAAAAATTAAAAATTAAAAAGTTAAAATTAAACCATTATACTGTAAAAATAAAACTATTCGCCATCGCATTCTGAAAGATATTACAATATTAAAATATTAAAATTTAAAAAACAATTTTGTGCATAATATAAGTGAACCATCAAACGCCCAAGATGATGATTCCATCTTTAAAATAGTTGTATAGGTAGAAAAAATAAATATTTGAGATCCAAAGTTTCAAATTAAAAAAAAAATAAATCTAAAATTAAAAAAAAATCCGTTCAAACTAAAAAAAAACTGAAAGTTCAAACTAATATATATATATATATATATATATATATATATATATATGTTGTCGGTCACTTGTCAATACTCAAAATCTGTCTGATCTTCTTTGGTCGTTTTTGCTCATGCCTAATATTGTACTACTTGTTGTCAGAGCTAGACTCGATACAGACGCTCGAAGTACAGGACGTCATGATACGACGAAAAACAACGAAGATCTCGCGTGTCTGTTAAGAATTACAAAGGACGATTTAAATGATGATTTATAATATGTAAATGATGTGTAAATGTGTTAATCGTGAGCAATAAAACTTTAATTTCTTAATTAACATTTTTTTTCAAATAGGGGAATTTTTTTTTATAGCAAAACATAACAGATATAATTATTATTTCAAACCTGTAAGATTTTTGAAGACATCAACTCCTTGAAGCTATGCATTGATAATAATATTTCTTTATAAGTTGCTATTGATTTAATTTAAGGTACGAAGAATAACGTAATCAAAGCATTTTCTGTCATGAAGATTAAGTACCATTTTATCTTGCTGGTACACCTGAAATTTATCATCTCGCCTTACTGTTATTATCGAATAACGATAATAATCACATTTCTGTAGAAAGTTTTCTATGTTGAACATCGACAATTGCTGGTCATCAATAAAGGAATGATTTCTTTGTCAAATACTTATTTTCTATCAAGAAAGAAGTTCTTAACTTGGCAAAATGTTCATATCATAACAGCTATTGCCAAACTGAATTATCGGTGAAATAGTTTAAGTCCAAAGAAGTTTGGAATTAAAGAGTTGGAAGGGTTTGATTTACATTGGTGATATAAATCTAGAATAAAGATTTTTTGAGAATTTTTTTGGCTATCTGTAGATGTGTATGATTTGTTTTGATTTAATTTATATGCGAACGTTTCCTTTCGATACTGTTGAACAATATATCGCTAAAGAGCAATTTATTACTTCATAGTATTAACTACTTATTGCTTGGGAACTCCCATGATTTTTAGTCTTCTTATTCTAATTAACAACTTGTAAAAATAGCAGAAATGCAATGAAAAAGATATGTTATTTTAAATAAACAACTCTCTAAACCAGTTTTTCTTAAACTAGGGATCAGAACCCCAAGTGGGGTCACCGAAAGGCTTTGGATTTTCTATACACTTTAGCATTAAAAAACTTGCTTGTCATTATTAATAATAATAATTTAATTATTTATCTAGATTATACATTGAAAATGCAGATATATAATTCGTTTATTTATATTCTTTATTTAGTATTGATCAAAAGTTAAGAATGTATAATTTATTCGCTCGGTGTTGTCAACTGTTTTATTTCAGGATTTAAAAACATAATTTTAAAAGTAATAAAGCACATCCTTCCCATCTCTGCATAAATTTTGCAATTTTTTTTTTATTTTTTAAAAAAATTGTTGCTTAATTAAAATTTTTATAACGGTGTATTCAAAGTAAAAACTTATATTACGGCTTTTTTATTACTGTAAAACAATAATAAGATACAAATAAAATCAACACAGAAATACCCAAGCGCGTATACACTTTGTGCAATTTTTATGGAATGACACAAAATTTGTGTACAAAAAATGGGGTGCACTCACGAAAAGATTAAGAACCCTTGCTAAAATAATAGAAAACAAGTTTTTCTTAAAAAAAAATAGTTCGATTGCATGTTTACCAAATTAGATATTGTTACGAAGTTTGTGTAAATAGTGTAAATGATTTGTATTTGAGTGTTCAATTATTACGCTATGTTATATTTATTTCATGTTAAAATTGTACTATTCACAAGCAGTGCCGCTTCTTACGTTATAAGGGCGATTGAATGAGAACTTGGCAAGTTGGCATCATTTTTGGCGACCAAGTTGGCGGTCCACTTGGCGACTTTGGCGACAATTTTGGCGTCATTGGCGACCTTGTTGGCGAGTTCGGAACCCTCTGGAATCTTCTAGAAAGTAGTAGATCTCTCCACTTGTGTCACGTTCAATGACACGAGTGGTTATATTTCTAGAAGTTTCTGTCGCGCATATAAAAACGAGGCTCGCCGGTACGGCGGGGAGTCTTGATTAAGCCAGCTAGTAGTGAGGATTGTTTTGACTAGAGATTAGCTCAGCTGTGCTTGTGAATAATTTTTTTTACGTGTATTTATTTTTAAACACTTTTTATCGTGTTTGATTGCTGTTGAAGGTGTGAAGACCTTCCAGATATTTACCCTGTGAATGTTTTACGCCGATAAATCCTGTATTGAAATGATTGGATTTTCTATAATAAATTCGCATCGCTCTTAAAGAACTGATTATTTTTTCTTTGTGATTGTTTTTGCATAAAATCCTCGAACCTTCGGATCTACGTAACTATATTATAGAATATGTTTTGAGTCATCTACTAGCGATTACACAAAACTTCTTTTAATCATTCATTTAAGAGAGCTTCCTTTCAATATACATTTAACTGTATTTTTACAAGAAAAAATTGCCCAATACAAAACCAATCTGCCCTGTGTAGGACCACCTTGACGCTCGGCGAAATGGATAGGTTTGAGGCGTTTAACGGATTGAAACTATACCTGTCGATGGCCGCCATGCCTCCACAGACATAAACGAGATTCATCCGTGAACAATACTTGATGCCTTTCGATGGTCCAGGTACGATGATGATGACACCAACTCATGAATCTCCCCCTGTGTTAAGCGATCAACTGTAGTCCAGTTGTTAGCACCCATACACATCACTGTGCTTCATGCAATCTGTTGCGAGCTTGGATGGACCGAGATCCACCTGCTTCTGATAGTAACCGGTTTCGGATGCCGCGAGCCGTGGAGAAATTGACTCGAGTAGTCAACTGGTAAATGCGCACCACCTCCTATTCGACTGAAACATAGACTTTCCCCAAACGATCGTGTTGAATGGTATTCACGCTTTGTTAAACACGCCTACGCGATTTGTTATTGTGAGCAGCAATTAACCCATTGTATGTAGTTTGCTATTAAGGGCACATTCCCCGCATATTAACTCATGGTATTGAACTCGCCGACACCTCGGAAGCATTTTCTACGCTTCTTCGAATGTCCCAAATGCTATGAAAAAAAACAGATGCTATTTATGAGAAGGGAATATTGATATGTTTATAGCCCGATTATGGGTACAACTTGATCTGACGCTTGTACAAACTTAATAATTTGCATATCCGTCTCACCATCATCGCTCTTGAAATTTGTATGACGCTACGTATATTATTTCTTGGTGTTGTAATTTCACTTTTTTAAGGAGTATATATATATATATATATATATATATATATATATATATATATATATATACTATTTATTTAATAATGATGATCCGAAGAAAAGAAATGTGAAATAAAAAAAAAATAATTGCAATTTTAAAAGTTAGAGATAGATAAATTGACACTTATATCTTATAATGCAGTGTCTCTCAAACTAAAGGCCGCCTTTGGGGCGTAAACTGTACAAGGGGGACGCGAGCCTATTGAAAAGTCGAGAACAAAAGATTATTTAAAAAAATCATTAATTTACTGAAGGTAAACAAAAAAAAATACATTCTGACATTTACACTGATATGTTACACTGAAATATATCAGAGCTACTCAATGTATTTTATAAATAATTAAATAATTAAAAAAACAAGTTTATTACTTACCAGTCACTTCATGGGGTTTGTCATAAATATAATTTATAACAAACATTAACACTTATCTTGATAATTTTTGTGTGGTTTATATTAAAACCTTGACTGCCGATCATAAGTTTCTTCATTCGCTTCCCAATGTTAACTGTTTCCACGTAGGCACGTGATGTATTGGGGGAGGGGAGGAATAAAGGAGTTAAAATAATCTGGAATAAGTAAATCATTCGCAAACATTGTCAAAGTCTTATTGCATTCCAAAGTTTTGGAATAATTTTACGGATAGCAGTGCACAGAAAAATCGTACTTTGAAAGACGTATATACGTCTGCAAAAATAAAGGCATTGGGTTAGAGAGACGTTTATATACACGGGGGGCTTAAGGGGTTAAAGTCGTATCGTAGTTTTAGCGTCAAAGCATAGTAATATTGAATTCAGTACATTTTTATTGTTGGGGGGCGCGATGAAAATAAATGAGGATTGAATATTGGGTTGCGAGTATTTCAAGTTTGAGAAGCACTGTTCTAAAGGATAAGACTTTCAGTAAGAAAAATTAAATCTCATGCAAATCACAAATCTTTGAGAAAATAGAAATGAAAAAAAAAACTTCACAAAAACTCGTTATACTTATGGAATTAAGGTTATATAGCAACATAATTAATGTAAATGATTTTTCAGAAAGTAAATAATGTGTGTCTATATATTTCTTACAATGCACAAACATAGGTTATATTATAAATGTGTTAATGAAATCGGCAAATTTTTAATTCCTCAAGCTAAATATTCAAATTCATTTTATTAATCATCTGTTTAAAATTCATTACAGGTTTCTTTAGAAGTATTTTTAACAAATACCAAGTAAAGAAAAATGGAGCTTTATTTCTTTCTAATACAAATAAATATTTAACTAATTTCATAATTATACTCATCAATCTATTTCATGTAGAATTAAAAAAAATAATATTGATTAAAAAAGATTTATAGTCTTATCATTTTAAAATTGTGAAAATCGAAGCTAACAAAAATATATTTAATCAGCATGTTTTTTATTGATTTAATTAAAAATTGCCAACTGAAATATTAATAAAAAAAAAATTATCAGATGTTTTCCAAACTCCGTAATTATTTTATATATATATTTAGTCCTTTTAGTGATGCTTCTGGAGAAAAATTTAAAACAATAATAAGAAATTGTGTGTTTTAATTTATTTTTCTTTTAATTGTTTTTTTTATCAGTTTCACGTCGTGAGTCAGTGAGTGCCTACCGATTAGAACACTTTCTCTTTAATGCTTTTTTTTTTCGGTAGTCGGCGGTTTTACACAAACGATTTTATGAATTTCTCATTAAATGCACATTAATTTTGCTGAAATTTTATAAATATTTTTTAAGTATACATCTGGATTAATTGTATTTTTTTCTTTGAAGTAGAAATAAATTACAGAATCGAAACATTTAAATTTTTTAATGGAGAAACATTTAATATCCTGCATTTAAATGCGATCTGATATTTATGTTCTCAGATATAAAATACTTTTACACACACATATTTCTTCCATATTTATTTTTATTTTTAATTAACCATCGGAGTCTAATAAAATTGTTTTCATGTTATGAGATGAAACAGTGATCGAAGAAAATATTTTCGGATTTTAGAGGTGCCATAATATTACTCAAAAGTAAGAATAGAGTTATTTTTAAAGCTTTGGTTTCTTTATTTATAAATTAATATTTTATATTAATAAATTGTTTTAAACGTACTAAAAGTGTTATTGAATTATGTATTGAAGGAGCTAAGGGATGTGGCGGTATACTAAAAATAGGATGCTTTCATCAATATACAGTGTGCAACAAACTATAAACGTAAACAATATACACATAATAGTTCTTAATAAAACTGAAAATTAGTTTTCTTTTTCCTTTCGAGGGACTTACTTTATATATATAATTATAAAAATATCAAGTAAGCTCAAATATATTGTAGACTATGTGATAGGTACTAAAAACATTCATAATTATAAGCATAGAAAATGATTATTGTCTCATTACCACTTTTCAATTTCAGAAGATTGTTCGAAATACTTTATAAAAAGATACTTTGTTCTTGTGGTTATATGCGTGCAACTCCTATCGAACATCAGCAAAGTTCACTGGAAATTGTTAGAGTGTACGATCGACGCTATTGATTTGTGTATCTGTTACAAATAAATAAACATACAGATATTTACATATCTATGTAAGATTGAGTCTATTACCTTACCTGAGTATTGTAATTAAGCACAGTAATACCTCTACTTAGCGAATCCGGAGTTACGTCATTTTCAAATAGCGTCAATTCGTCTTTTTTCTATTTTTTTAATGCTCTGCTTCCCTCTATGTTTTTCTTTTAATTTCGTAATTTCAGACTCAATCAGTGAGAGCCTGATGAAATTAATAAACTGATTGAAGAAGTTCTCTCGATCTGTCCAGGCAAACAAATTTAGAAGTGTGATGAAAGTGTTTATGATGAAGAATTGCCGATTCCAAATAATTAGAGCTGACAGACTCATAGAAATGTATGGGAAAGAGCAGACTATGAAGAACTTGAATCTTTAGACCCAGTTCATTTAGAAGATCAACGATGGTTGGGAATTTGACAGAAGGACTCAGATTAATAGAAAAAAAGGTTATAGATTGTAGAAAACATAGACTCTAAAGAACAGTGGATTTTTTCAACAAAACAAGGCACACAAAAGCTATCAGCATGCTTGGGGACATTTTGTCGGAGAAAAATCTTGTTGGTTTGGTTTGATGAAATAGTTTGTTTTTGGTTTTATGAAACCTTTCACTTCAAAAAAATTAGTATAGTCTTCATTCCCGGTCCGAACTTAACATTGTTTACTTGTGTTTATACGCGAAGTTAAATCCCAACATACGTGAATTTGACTTTACGCGGACATCATTCAGTCACACATATCGCATGTAAGTTTGAGTACTACGGCAATTGTACTTAAACTTATCAGTATGGATAGTGTTATTAATTAATCTCTTACAATAAATAGCTTATATACATACAATGTGCCATTTATTCTTGATTTGTTGGACGTTCAAAATGGTATTGTGTTATTTATTATATATGATTTTATTAACTTCAAAGTGATTTCCCTAAATCATATGTTTAGCTGATCTCTACTTAAAAAAGGAAATATTGCATCTGAAAAACTTAAAAACCAGAAATGGTAGAATGTTGTACTTTACAGATGGATGTTTTTACCGAATGTTACATATTATGTTTAATACTTATTTTAAGACTATGCCTGGAAGGTCTCATTATTCACAAAGCATAAACTTGTTATTCCAAGCACATAGATGTATAAAAGTAACTTTCTATATAAATAGATAATGCATTTTTGTAACATTAGTTTTTCCAACTAATTCCCTGTTCACATTAAGTATACTTTATCGAGAAAATCCATTTTGTAATTGATTCTAATTCCTACTTAGTAGTCCCTTCTCTCTCTTTATATATATATATATATATATATATATACTAAGGGTTGATACATATATATATATATGTATATGTAATCCAAAATATAAAATACAAAAAGATAGTTATACAACCTAAGATAACTATACTAAATAGGAAGAAATAGGCACAGTAGTACAATAACAAACTCCTTTCCTTAGGAACCAGTATTGCA